>MU727464.1:8497-29467 GCA_026770625.1 Nicotiana glauca
GGGGAGGGGGGAGGCAGGGGGAGGGAGGGAATTAAATGACGTGCTAGTAGCTAATGACAAATGGGGAGGAAACCCTATAACGAGCTGCAAAAATTTGGTCAAAAAATAATTATTGTAAATTAATGGATTTAGGTTTAAAGGCTATAAATATACAAGGTCAAATCACCGAAAAATTGTTAGTGACCGTATAATGGAAAGATTAGATCAATTTTTTGCTAATGAAAAATGGGTTGTGTTATTTTTCAAGGCATCCATCATCCATATGCCTAAGACCAACTCGGACCACAACCCTGTGCTATTAAATCTAATCCTCAAATTAGTTAACCCTCTGTCACACCTCCTTGTTCTACCCCGAAAATGGAGTATATGGAATTTTTTCAGTTAAAGTGACAATGACCGAAATGGGATTATTTATTAAAAATCCAGAGTCGCCACTTGGGATAATTTATGGTGTCCAAGTCACCCGTTTAAAGTCCCGAATCGAGAAAAAGTTTGACTCTATTTTACCGTCCGCAAAACACAAAAATTCGGATAAAGAATTTTATTAACCCGGGAGAAGATGTTATGCATTCCCGGATTCTGTGATTTTAGTACGGTCGCTCAACTGTTATTACTATCCTATTTATCTGTTATTAAAATATTCTTGAAACCTATGTGCATTTTTAACTTTTTTTCCGCTTTTATTTATTTTAGGAATTATTTAAAGGTTGTTTAAAACACATTGTAAGGCATGCTACATGAAAAGCACTCATGGTTTCCGACACATTCTATTTAACCTTGTTAGAGATTACAATCGGGTCACATAAAATGTACACTCGGATTTTAATAATTAAAAATCACAGCTACGTCACCAGAGTCGTACCCGTAGCCATAATAATTGTTTGAATTAACGCGCCTAAAAGAAACTACGAAATTTATTTTTTAGTATCTACGTTATAAGATTAATATGAGGGCCATAGGAGATTCAATTTCAATGGCACACCTTTTATACAATTAAAAGAGTTACACTTAACTAGGCTTAGGGGTATTAATACTTGCAAAAGATAAATTGACCAATTGTTATCAAGAAAGTTTAGAGTCCATGTTGGAAACTGGGTTGAAACTAAGCCCAAGAGAACGGGCAGATGTAAAAAAAAACCTAATCAACTCAGTCGTTTCGACTGCGCGAGCATTGAGGCCAGCTCTTTTCAAAATAAGTTCCTAACATTTAAAGCCTACTAGAACCAAATTCAAAAAAATATTTAACGGAATCCATTAACAAAGTTGATTTAATCCTTGAATCAATCCTCAAAATATGAGTCAAATTGTGACAGAAAAGTTCCAAAGATGGAACTTCGTCTGAACTGTCTCCAATGGGCCAGCACTAGGCCCGATTGAAATTGGAATCCTTTTAGTCACACAGAGCCCAGGATACTTCAAACACATATGTCTTGTGAGTCCCAACTAACCACGATCCACACATGACATATAATTATAATTACTTTTTAAGACTAAGATCATGCTTATATGTATAATAAATAATAATTCTATCTTCAAACAGTAATTATAAATATCAACACTCACGCCTTTAATCACATGGCTGATAAATAACTGTGAATGTATTGACTATTGAAAGTATTAATGACTCATAACTAAAAAAAAATAAACAGACTCCAATATTTAGACAAACAAAACATCCATATAATTAAAGTTTCAAAACAGATTCCCAAAATGAAACTTAGATGCATAAATACCCTCCCAGCACGTTATAGCACAACCCATACTTAGAACAAGCATCTATTATGCATATTTTTTTAAAGCTAACTTCTAATATTTTGAAAGGAAAACAGGTAGGGAAAGAATATGAAAATCAGATAGACTTGAACTCATGAAATCAATACACAAGCTAAAAAAGAACATTCTAAAAGGGACAACAGCCAATGAACCCAAAACTTCATGTATATCATTCAAATGACCACAGAGGTTCAGCCTTATATGCCTGGATACAGCCAAAACAACAAAAAAAACTTCAACAAAAAGATGGTGAGATCAGCAGAGCTTAAATAACAGTCATCAATAGCAATACAATGAGTTTAATACATGTTTAGAACCCAAAAACCAGCAAAGTATTGAAGTTCTTTTGAAAACCCAGAAAGTAAAAATCGGCTAACCAATGGAACAATATTCGAGACCCTTTTTTTATAGTATTTTTCCAATTCTTAAAATTCTATCAGTTTGTGTGTTTTCAGGATTTTAGATGCAGAGAATAATGCTTAAAATATGTCTTTGAGAGTGAAGGAAAGGCACTACTTATAGGCCTTCAAGGCCATATGCTCAAAATAGAATTGAGAATTATTCCAGCATGCGAAAGGTATCTTTTTAACAAACTGGGACAATTAGCTGTCCCTTATTGGCTCAGCACATTTGTGCTAACCGAATATGGACAATTGCCCCTTTATTCTAGAACATTTTAGCATGAAATTATCTAATTTCAAAATTATTTAACCCTTTATGACCCCTTTAAGTTTCTTTGCTTACAAATAAACCCCTATAAATCCTTAAGAATTGAAAAATATGGCAAACAAAATTAATCTACACAAATAACAGCAAACAGATTTAAAACAAATATTGAACAAATCTAAAAAAAGGGAAAATAATTGACTAAACTAGGCTAACTCATTGAAGCAAGCTGTTTAAACTTAACTAGTTAAACAATAACAAAATAATTTAACAAATTAGGAGAATCCAAGATGCCTAAAACTAACATTAATCAACTATATTGTTTATCATATACTTATCTCAAAGTTAGATTAACCAACATGTCAAAGCGAAATAAAAAAGGATAACTAAACTAAAAAGAAATTCAACATGCACAAAAGAACTAAGCTGGTTAACGTGAATTAAACTAAATAAAAAAACCTAATGACCCAAATATTACACCCTCCTGAACTACTTAATTTGGTCACAGGGATGACAAACTAAAAAAACGGAATGATGAAAAAGAGAATAAGATAAACAAAAGAATGATAACATAGAGAAGAAAAGGGAAAAGAAGAAGACGGAAGGAATGTACCTATACTGGGCTGGGAAACAAGTGGCTCAAGTGGAATTGGTCATCTACTATTTAAGTCGCAATAGGTGTTAGGTGACTATTCTTGTCGAGAACAAACAGATAACACCCATTTCCGACTTAAATCCCCTTTGGAAAAAATCCTAATTTGTGTGACCTAGGTTTTTGCATGTTCTCAGATCCAAAATTGGAGCAGCTTGGGGAGGAATTGAAGGAATTGGCTTGGGGGTTTAGAAATGGGAAAGGACGGGGGTTGACTGGTGAAAATTTGAGGCCATTGGGAGAAATTCCGCTACCGTGAGGTGATTTCCGGCCGCGGAGGGCGGTGGAGGTGATATGGGAGTTTGGTGGTGGCTCGGGTTTTCTTTGGGTCCGGGATCAGAGACAAATGAGGAAAACTAGAAATGGGAGGAAGGGGAAACTAATTCGGATATATCTATATTAATTAGGCAATCAATTATGAGCCATTGGATTATCAAAATCTAACTGCTGTGATAAGCCATCACAAAATGGGGTCGTTTGTGTGATAAAAGGTGTGGAGCGGGTGTGACTATTTTTGGGCTTGGGTTTGGGTAATTTGGGCGAAGATGTTTGGGTTTCACCCCTTTTGGCCCAATTAAAAAAAACCTTTTGCTTAACCTATTATCTCCTTTTCTTTTGTTTTTCCTTCTTCTTTTTCCTTTTTTTTGATTAAAAATCTAAATTAATCTTGATTGTAAACTAACCAATTTCCTAAAAATTATAAAAACCACTTGATCCTAAATCAGGAAGAAAATCAATAATCTAGCGACTAAAAGGTGAAAATGTAAAATGGATTATTTCTTATAATTTTTATTTTTTAATGCAACAAATAACTAACCTATTAATCCTAAAATATAAAAATGCAACGTTAATGCAATGCATGGTATTTTTGTATTTTTATGATATTAATAAAAATTAATTGTGCAAAAAAATACAAATAATTAATAGAAATTCTCACAAAATCCTATAAAATTGCAAAAATTGGAAAAATTACGTGCTCACAGCTGCCCCTCTTTGCTCCTAAACACGAAGAATTTTCCTGCAAAGATAAAGTGAGCGGATACGAGCTTTTTTTGCTCGTTTGAATACTCCGTGGGAAGCATTTTTGAAAGATTTGATAGAACCTTGCTTCTGAGGTTGCCTACATATCCTTGGCTATAAAGGAATTAGGTCAGTGTAGTTCGGGATGTTTTGGTAGTTGGGACTACCGGGAAGCTATGATTTTACTGTTGATGCTGTTGCTACTTCTTGCTGAAATCCAAATTACACCAAGAGAAAATTAAAAGAAGCTAGGCTAAACTATGATCCATGAATTACAAGAATTCTATTTACCATCTTCAAACTGGGTCTTGCTGCTTCTACAGTTCTGTTGTGCATCATAAACTGTTGACCTGCCCTCTCGAGGCAAATTTCCATTGTTGCTAACGCAAATTGAATTCTTAAATGAGTTTCCTTGTTTTCCAGGTGGGTGCCTTATTTCCAACACTTGAAATGCATTTTTTTGTTCTCCAGGTGGGCGCCTGATTGCTAAAACTTGAACCACATTTCCTTGTTCTCCAGGTGGGCGCCTGATTGCCAAAACTTGAACTATATTCTCTTGTTCTCTAGGTGGACGCCTGATTTCCAAAACTTGAATCTGTGTTCCCTTGTTCTACAGGTGGGCGCCTGATTTCCAAAACTTGAATCTCTATTCCCTTGTTTTCAAGGTAGGTGCCTGATTGCAAAAAAACTCGAACTATATTCCCTTGTTCTCTAGGTTGGCGCTTGATTTCCAAAATTTGAATTGTATCCCCTTGTTCTCCAGGTGGGCGCTTGATTGCCAAAACTTGCACTGTATTCCCTTGTTCTCCAGGTGGGTGCTTGATTGCTGAAACTTGAACAGTATTTCCCTTATTCTCCAGGTGGGCGCCTGCCATTACAATAAAACAAATAAAACAAAAGAAACTTTTCTGCCCTAGTTTGGTGTCTGGGCATATCTGTGAGTGTTAATCGAATCATGTTAGCCAAAAGAGCCCTAAGAATGTAAAATCTAAATCCCATTATCCAATAGGGCCCTAACAATTGAAATTAAATCCTATTTTGAAAGCGAAAACTTCAAAGACAACTTATATTTCCTAAATGTAGAGCTTATGCTAAATCTTGTTATCTATGAAGGTCTTAGAATTCAACTAAGTCCCACTATCCAAGGATTCTGATAACTTTTAAGATTAAATCCCATTATCTAGGAGGGCCTTGAAAATTTTAAACTAAATCCCGTTATCCAGGATGGTCCTGAAGATTTACGGCCGAACCTGTCCGGTAGATGCTTTCCTCACGGAGGGTTCCTCTGGCACAAATGAAATTTCCTGCCCCTATTTGATTCAAAGAAAACTTTATCAGTTTGAAAAACATGGTGGTTCGTCTATGGAATTCTTGTTGAAGGTGGTCTTTCCACTGATTTGCTTCATTCTAACTGGCTAGTTTGAACTGGCCAAAAATTATTTGCCTTTCAGACTGAATTTCAACCAAAAGACCCTGAATGACCCGAGTGCTCTACACTTAACCCGCTATTTTATATTTTTATCCTTCCTACATGAACCTATGTATCTTCTACAAAATTCCCAAACCACCCGACCAATGGAGATTTCACTAACACCTTATTTTCCACTTTGCATCATGCTATTTATGGTATGTTTTGGCCGCACTTTACTTTGTGCAACTTGGAAGTTGGTAGTAAGCTTTAAAATCCTTTATTACTTCCTTAAACAAGGCTGACATTGGAAAAGCCTTAGAGAAATTAACATAAAACAAACGAAATGCAATGACTTCGAGAGTTAAGAATAAAGAAGAAAATCCAAAACAAGAAGTCTGTTTAAGGGAGAAAAGGAAAAGAGACTTATCTGAGTGAAGCAACTAGCACCAATGATCATGACATGTATTTTAGATTAATCTGCTCAGCCTATTCAACCAATCATCTTTCAGTTGTCATACTTTATGCCCTGGGATTTTCATATTCCGATCTCTTTGTAAAGTCACCAACATTGTTCAGCTTGAGGCACCCTGAAGAATTTTCACCAACAAACCTCTCTCATATGTTCATATCTCAACTCACAGTCGCCTTACAGTGCTCGTAAAGGTTTTCACCAATAAGAGTCTCTCATTTTGACTTATCTCATCTTTTCGTCGCCCTAGGGTGCCCGTGAGGGTTTTCACCAATATGACTCTCATTTATCCACTTTCCCTTGTGTAGCACGGAGTGTTGCCCCTGATGTGAATCATACCTCTATCCCGATCGACTTGGCATTCTCAAATATTGGGTGGAAGGTCCTTCTTTGGACCGTAATATGGTCTTTTGGATAGGGTTAGAAAGAGAGGATATTATGAAGGCACAAAACAATTTGAATGGGTTCAAAATTAAAAAATTTGGAATTAGATCTTTTATAAAACCACAACTTCTGCCCCAGTTTCTTTGCCTGAGGACTTTTGAATGTTATTTTCACGGGACCGAACCGTGAGGCTGCCTATATATCCTTAAAAGGAATCAGGTCGAACAAAGTTTATGTCATAGGAGTTGCTTTGTTGTTGTTATTTTCTTTTTATTTTTCTTTCTCTCTTTCTTTCTTTTCTTTTCTCCTTTTTTTCTTCTCTCCTTTTTTTTACTCTTTTCCATTCTTTTCTTTCTATTTTCCTCTTTTCCTTCTTTATTTACCTTTTGCATCCGTGTGTCTGAACTTTGCTACTGATTCCAAAAGATGGGTGTGAAGGAAATAAATAAGGCTCAAAGGGGTAACAAAGAGTAAAATGTTTAGATAGTAGAATAAAATGCCTTCGTCATTCCAATCATCAAAACATGGCAAGTACAAACAACACATTTTAAACCAAAGAAATCATACATAATATCTTTTGACTTCCTCAGAATTGATAACCATATCTACACATTTGCCTTCCATATCTGTTAAATACAAAGCACCATTGGACAACACTCTCATTACGATAAACGACCCTTGCCAATTTAGGACAAACTTGCCTTTTGCTTCAGCTTGATGTGGAAGGATGTGTTTCAATACTTGGTGACCCACTTCAAATTTCTTAGGATGCACCTTCTTGTTGTATGCTCTTGCCATTCTCTTTTCATACAACTGGCCATGACACACTGCTGCAAATCTTTTCTCATGTATCAAACTCAGTTGCTCCAAATTGTTTGTGACCCACTCATCATCATCAATTTCAACTTCAGCAACAATCTGAAGGTATGGAATTTCAACTTCTGCAGGTATCACTACTTCAGTTCCATATACCAATGAATAAGGAGTTGCACCTAATGAAGTGCAAATCGTAGTGCGATAGGCCAGTGATCGCTGCCGAATCGACACTACACAATGGTAGGATGAGCGGGTTGCAACAACTTTTACCCAAATAGTGGTTCAAGGTCGAATTTCTATAGGGATCTTGGAGTGGAGTTGTATTGTCCGTCTAGCCTAGAGTTGCATATGTGCTTCTAATTATACTTCTAACATTTTTGGGGTTTTTGTATTTATCACTAATGTTATAAACAAATGATTAAGGCTAAATTAAGCTACAAGAATATTGCTAAGTGGTATTTAATATAGAGAAAGGCACTATGGTTGTGACACTACCGAGGTGGCTAGTAAACGGGTAGAAGTTACTAAGGGGAGATCGATATATTTGGGGCTTATGCTATAACCGTTGCTCATTTGTACCCATTCTCACACCTCTCGGTAGAGAAAATGATTTTTCCCAATTGGCTCTCTCGAGATCAATTGAGTAGGCCAATTAGACCTAGCAACTAGGGTTCAAGTAGGGTAATTACTCTCTCGAGGTTCAACCCGTTAATCAGGACTACTATTTCTCATTAGTCTATCCCAATTCCTTGTTGGGTCAATTTTAGGGTCATGGACTCTCTTTCTCAAGAAGAGTTACACCCACTAAGCTTGAATCTGTGTTTGCAACCAAAAATTCGAAATTGGAACACAGAGTTAACCCAAATAACAAACACCCAATCTCAATCTCACCCCATATGGAAACAACCATCAACAACCCACACTAGGGTTGAGCCACACCCCTGGCTAATGGGTTTAGCTAGACATAATTAAAGATAAAACTGAAAAAATAGAAGATGAACTAAACATATTAATTAATTGCTAAGAAGAAACTATAAGATTCTATTGACAAATTGGTGCTAAAATGCCAAAATAGGCTAAAACTTCGGTTCTCACGTGCATATCTCAATATCAGATACAAAACATGACCTAAAAATGGTAAAATATTCTATTTATAGTGGCTGGAAAAAATAGACAAAAATACCCCTGTGGGGTCAGCGCAGACCGTGCAAAAAGGAAGCGCAGCCACATTGGCTCTTGAACTCATAATTTTTAACTCTCTGAAGTTGCGGACCGCGGACCACGCAAAAGCACAGTGCTGCCGCGGGGGAAGTTGGTGCATCTGCACATTAACTATCGCGGAGCGCACTGCTTGGCTTGGCTCAAGAATCAACTCTCAGAATCGTGTTAGCGCGGGCCGCACAAAAAGGTAGCGCGGCCGCATTGGCTCTAGTCTCCAAACTTCCAGTCTTTGAATCTCCTATGCGCGGGCCACATAAAAAGGTAGAACGGCCACGTTTCCCCTTAGCCTGAATATGCAAGTCTCTGAATCTCATCTGTGCGGACCGCGCAAAAGTGTAGCGCAGACGCGTGGCTTGCAGCTTGATAATATCAAGTCTTTAAATCTTCTAGTGCGGCCGCGTGCACTTTTATGCGGTCCGCACTAGGTTCCCTATTTCCTTCACTTCACTTGGTCTTTGATACTTGACCAGGTCTGTTTTGAGCCGATCATCGACGTTTCATCACTTTGTCACTCAAAACTGCAAACAAGCACAACCTGAGAGCATTTTGGGACTATTTCGTAGCAATTTATACTCAAAGCATAGGCAAGTAGGGGCATAAAATATGTTAAAATCCTACTCATCAACTCCCCCAAACTTAAACCTTTGATTGTCCTCAAGCAAAAAAAATAAGACCCACCCCTTAAAGGAACATCCAAGTAATTCCAGCTGTCCTAGAGTAACTTCAACAAGCATCAATTGAGACAAACAATTGGCATCAACATGAATGCATCATTAACACATTTTAAACTTTGAAAACTATGGATCAAGTGTGACAAAAGAGCATAAAGAGTTGACACATTTCATCAAAGAACTTTTCTCAAATACCTTGGTCATTGTGGAACCCAAACTCACATATCCTCAACTCTCCCTAAGCGAACCTCGCCTTTTAGAGTATTGACACACAAATCGAGGTTGATGGACTTTCACTCATCTCTATCAAGAAGAAGGTCACTAGTCCGACTCTAGGTACCATATGCTTGCCCCTTATGTAATTATCCACTAATGTAGGCTTCCTTCAACTCAAGATCACATAGGGATTTTGTGGAGTCATTGTGAAGGCTTTTGGGTAAGGGTAGGACATGTTTTTGTTCAAATAGGTTCAATCTTCACTTAATCACTTCCTTTGATTCATTTTTGGCACACTTTCTTGACTCATTTGAGTATTTCACTTCTTTTCAAGGGGTTAGAGGGACACATTGTCACTCTTTCTTATGTCATTCAAAACATTTCTCCTTTTTCTACTTTTTCCACACCTTTTTGACTTTTGTTTTTCTTGACCCCTTTTTATTCTTTTTCACCTTGTGCTTTCTTTTTGTCTTTTTCTTTTTTTTCTTTCTTTTTCATTTCCTTGACTTTTTCTTCTTAATTTTGTACCTTTTACATCTTTTTGTTTTCCTTCTTGTCTCTCCCCCCAAAACATAGACTTTTCCATTACTCAAGGGAAGATGTGGGTGCGAAGAGAGGGTAGAATTTAGAACGCTTATAGGCTTGTAACATTGGTTCATGAAAGAAGAAGGTTTAAGGCTCAAAAGGGTTAACTAGGGATCATTTTATTGTTAGGCCATGGAATTGTTCATCTTAACTTTTGGATTAAGGAAACCCTATAGTCACTTCTCAAGTCCAATTTCACCTATGATTTCGCCTCAATAAACATTCAGTGCAAGTTCTAGACCATTGGTTCGGGACTTGGACTCACAATTCGATTCCTCACCACACATGCTAGGGAATTGCTAAAGACATCGAGTCGAGGGCCCACAATGACCTTAGTTACGATTCAAGCACACAATGGTCCGAAAAGACCACATGATGATTGTTTGGTCAACGCAAGAGTCTCAGAGATACGACTTTCACCATTCTAAACACAACATTATGTGACCATGGGATCAAAGGAAAATGTGTTAGGCCCAAGTGAAGCTTTTCTTGAGGCACCCTTAACTACAACTATAAAAAAAAAACAAAACAAAAATCAAAGAAACGAACTCAAACCCTTAAGAAGGTAGTCACTCCATCCATCATCGGGAAGAGCCACCCGGTTTGCACTATACTCCATCCTTGGAAAGAACGGTGGCATTAAGAAAACCAAGGGCTAATTGAAAATGCCAAAAACAAAATAAAAGGCTACGAGCCTATCTAGGAAGCTAAAAACGAAAAAAATTGCAAAAATAGAAAAATAGAATGAATATGTACAATAGGGGAGTAGAATATACAATAAGGGATGAATATATACCGAATGTAACATTATATACAGACCAAAAGAGAATAAAAAGTAAGAGAAAAGTAGCTAAAATGTACATTTATATACAGACCAACTAGAAAATCAAATCAACAGAACATAAAATGAGAATCTAATATGTACAGTCACCTAGATAATCAAAAAGTAGGGCACACCCCCATGAATAAGAGCTGGCATTGACCCCAATGCCAACTATACAAATAAGCATAAAAAGTCAAATAAAGGATATAGAAGAGCTCCCTAGGCCTGGTCCATCTGCATGGGATTCCTCAGTGGTCCCCTGGTCCTCTGTATGGGCGGGAACCTCAGACAAGTTCCCGGCCTCCTGCTGCTCAGCTGCTGGGACTGGGGCCTCATTATGTACCGACTGAATGTCTGGTGCAACATTGGAGGGGCCCTCCTGAATCTCTTCTAGCTCAATTACCACATCAACTATGCTGGGGAGCTTTCTCTTCTTCCTCGGGAGCCTGGGTGCCTGCTCCTGCTGTGGCTGTGGCACTTGTGCTGCTGCTGGAGGCGCAGGATCCCCGAATAACAAGTCTAAAGGCATTTGGTCTACTAATAGCTTGTCCACATCCGTCCACAATGCTTGCACCGATTCTTTGAAAGCCCTTGACTTCATCATTTTCTTGTGCTCTCTGGCATGCTCCTTCAGAGCCTTGTTGTGTGAGTCCACAGCCTTAGTCAAGGCTTCTTAAGTCTTTATAATCTTTTCCTGGTTGTCCAGGAGCTTTTGCAATGTATCCTCAATAGACTGAGGGATCTGAACTGAGGGAGGTGCTGACTGGGCCTCAACTGACATAGATAAAGTCGACAAATCGGATATCGCACCTGACATCCAGTTGTTTAAACTGGCAAGAGTATAGCTCAATTGATGGGCCGTGAAAGTGTGAGCCCGGGAAGAAGGAACTCCCGGACCAGCTGAAGTACTGGGCCAAGCAAAAGAGGAGGGTCTTGAAGGCAAATCAATCGCAGTAGACATGGATGGAAGCTCGGTCGAGGGCTCAACAGCAGATTCCACCACAACTAGCTCATCAGACTGGTCAGTCGGGGCATCGGTGGGTGGCTTGTATGTTTTGTCTTTTGGTTTGCCAAGTCCCTGAATGCTGAACCATGAGAACGGGTCCACTGGTCGAACTTTCACATCATAGGACTTTTTTTTCACTTTGAAGTCCTGGAAATACATGGTGATTTGGAAAAGGATAATTCCTATCATGCTCTCGTCCCATATCAGCAATCACCCGGGACATCACATTGCCCACATTTATAGGGTACCCGGACATAATAGACGCAATCAACACAGCTCGCCGAAAGGGAATAGTCTGATCGTGGGTAGAGGGGTCAAGTCGACTGCACACAAATGTCAACCGCCCTCGAGCCTCAAAGTTGAAGTTCTTCCGATATATTTTCTTCCCGGCTTGCAACCAATCTAGAGCAGCACCCAGGTGGGCCAAGTAACTAGCTAGTAAAGGGAGAACCTCTTCCCCCATTGCCAATTTAACATTGTACAGGGTTTCATCCTCATCTTCGAACCCTAAATACTCATTGAATGCCTTCTCAGAGAATACAACACTTTTGTTTCACATCTTGGTAGGAATTGAGCCCTTTTCGACGTGGGCTACATTGCAGTAGAACTCTTTCACCATGTTCTCATTAGCATTCACTAAATCATCCCAAAAGTGATCCCATCCTACTCTAGTATGGAACTGTCTATGTCCATTAGGGAGTAGGGGTACCAGGTCAGTAGTAATGATGCTCCTCTCTGGAATCAGTTTTCGCAATGGCCACCACTCTCGAAACTTGTGAAAAGCCACTTGGCTGACAAGGCGATCTTCCCAAATTTCAGGTTTTCTAGTTCTTTCAATACCCCAAATCTGAGTCACACCTCCTTCATCTTTGCATGCACTCACTCCAGATAATGAAGCTGTGAGGGAGGTGGAGTATTTCCTACTACCAGATACGGACTCGTCAAACGAATCCGAGACTACATTGACTGGTCTTTTGATTGTGGGTGAGGGTGAAGGAGTATCAGTTAGGTGGAGTGGGTCGGTTATGTGAGTTGGGACTGATTCTGAGGAAACGCTTTTGGAGGGCACATACTCACTCCCCGAAGAATGAGAGGTAGCCTTATCAGTAGCCCGTATTATTTTTCGAGTCTTCTTAATGTTCTCACGAGCCTGAGGAGTGAGTTTCACGATTCTCTTGCCTTTAACTCCTCGGGAAGAACAACCTCTCCCAGGTTGTTGTGTTTGTTTACCGCCTCTTTGTTTAACCATGATCTGCAAGCAAACATGTCTAACATTGTTAATTTAAGCACAGGTAGTGTATCAGTTAGTGAAAATAATTGCAGACAGCAGATGGAATGATCGCAGAAACCATTGCAGAACAGGGCACAACGGACCGCATTATCAGGAGCACGGCTGTGTTAGAGGCACCTTGGATAGTGTTAAGGCGACCGCGGGCCGCACCAAACAACACCCAGAATTATCACCTCTCTGAATCTCCCAATATGGTTTGCGTGAAACGGGAGCGCGGTAGTGTTGGGCCAGCGCGGACCGCACAATGAGGTACGCAGCCGCGCTGGAAGCAAGTTAGGTTTCAGAAAAAGGCCACTGCAGACCGCACCATCAGGAATGCGGTCGCGTTAGAGGCACCGCGGATCACACTAAGGCGACTGCGGGCTGTGCTGAGCCAACATATAGGAACTAAATTAGGATTTCAATTTTCTTCAATTTTTTTGTTGTATCTTTGAATCCTAATTGTCCCTACTCAATTACCCAACCTGGAAAGTATACTCAGCACTAAAATACAACATGTAAACTATCCGAAACGTTAAATCCAAGAAAAACGGACAAAACGAAGAAGTTAAACTTATTTAGAAACAAAGATTAAAATGTAAACTAATTTATGACAATTGTGAGAAATGTTACCAGGATTTAGAAGAAACAAAGAAATCTATGCAAGCACACGGTCTCAGAGGTGAATTAATAATAGAAATAAGGCTCAGGCTTTCAAATTTGCGAAAAGTGTAAAATGAAGCCCTCGGTCTCTATTTATAGAAAAACCAGTGGTCCGCGTACCTACCTACCAGCGCGGCTGCGTAAAAGTGACCGCAAACCGCGCTGGGTTTTGAACATGAACCCTTTTAGTAACCCTCCTACGCAGACCGCACAAAAAGGGAAGCGGCCGTGTGAGTCCACCGCGGACCGCGTTAACATGACCACGGCCGCATGGAGAACTTCAGAGACCAGACATCCTCAGCTCATGCCAGCGCGGACTGCACAAAGTGAACCGTGGCCGCACTGGCAACTTCAAAGATTGTGCATTTTTTACACTTTGTTTTGCATTGCTTCAACACAATCCCTACAATATCTCAAAAACAATTAGCTCAAAAATCCTAATCTATAAAGAAAATGAAAGAGAAATAGAAAGACATGGGTTGCCTCCCAAGAAGTGCCTGATTTAATGTCGCGGCACAACACATGTTACCATCATATCACTTCAAATGAATGAGTGACACCACGTGGCTATCATCAAACTTTCCGAAATAATGCTTCACACGATGCCCATTGACTCGTAAAACTTCACCATTCCTTGTTCTTGAGATCAACAGCACCAAATGGGGTCACACCAACAACTTCAAATGGACCACTCCACTCTGACTTGAGTTTTCTCAGAAATAACCTCAACTGGGAGTTGAAAATAAGAACCATATCGCCAACCTTGAATTACTTTCCCCGAGCATATTATCGTGAAGGTACTTCATCTTGTCCTTGTATAAGGACGAGCTAGAGTACGCATGAAATCTAAACTCATCAATCTCATTTAGTTGGTCAACCCGGAGATTTGCCACAACATCCCATTCCAAGTTCAACTTTCTCAACGCCCACATAGCCTTGTGCTCCGATTCCACCAGAAGATGGAAAGCTTTACCAAACACTAAACGATACGGAGACATACCGATTGTGGTCTTGTAAGTCATGCGATAGGCCCAAAGAGCGTCATCCAATTTCTTCGACCAATCGGTCCTATTAGCATTTACCGTCTTGGACAATATACTCTGTATTTCCCGATTGGAAACATTAGCTTGACCAATAGCTTGAGGGTGATAGGGGGTGGTCACTTTGTGGTTAACTCATACTTCGCAAGCAATGAGTCAAAAGCCTTGTTGCAAAAGTGGGACCCCCCATCACTAATGATAGCACGAAGTGTGTCAAACCTTGTGAAGATACTCTTTTTCAAGAATGCCACAAAACTCCGGGCTTCGTTGTTGGGCAAAGCCACAACTTTAACCCATTTTTAAACATAGTCCACCATTACGAGAATATAAGTGTTTCCACAAGAGATCACGAACGAACCCATAAAATCAATGCAAAAACATAAAAAATATCCACCTCGAGAATTATATTGAGAGGCATCTCATCTGTTTTTTGAAATTCCGCCGGCTCTTTGACATGCATCATATCTGTTCACCAAGTCACTAGCATCCTAAAACAACGTCGGCCAATATAAACCGTAACTCAAAACCTTTGAAGCCGTCCTCACCTCTCCATGATGGCCACCATAGGGAAAGGAGTGACAAGCCTCCAATATGCTGAATTGTCCACCTTCTGGGACACATCTTCTTATCACACTATACGTGCAAATTTTAATCAAGTATGTATCATCCCAATAAAAGTCCAATCTATCCTTCTTGAGTTTCTTCCTTTGGATGGAAGAGAGCTCGCACGGGACATTTCCGGTCACAATGAAGTTGGCAATGTCCGCGAACTAAGGCATATTACACATAGAAACCGAAAGAAGTTGCTCATTAGGGAATGTATCATTTATCTCAATGCCGTCTCATGGCCTCCCTTCTTCTTCCAACCGGGACAAATGGTCCGCAACTTGATTCTCCCTTCCCTTCTGGTCCACTATTTCTAAATCTAAATTCTTGAAGAACTAACACCTAGCTCATCAATCTTGCTTTAGAGTCCTTCTTGGTCATCAAATACCTAAGGGCGACATGGTCTGTGTACACAATCACCTTGGCCCCTATAAGATAAGGTCAAAATTTCTTCATAGCCAATAATTCCTTCTCCGTCACCGTGTAATTTCATTGAGCTTCATTTATCGTTCTACTGGCATAATACACGGGATGGAACATTTTGTTGACCTGTTGACCTAACATCGCCCCTACCGCAACATCACTTGCATCACACATAAGTTGAAAGTGCAAACCCCAATTTGGTGCGGTGATGATCGGTGTTGTGGCTAGCTTGTGCTTCAAAATCTCAAAAGCCTCCATGCATTTTTCGTCAAAGATAAACTTGGCATCGTTCTCTAACAATTTGCAAAATGGATTCATAACCTTCGAGAAGTCTTTGATAAACTGCCGGTAGAACCCGGCATGCCCAAGAAAGCTTCTCACCCTTTTGACAGAAGTAGGGGGAGGAAGCATCAAAATGACCTCGATTGTTGCCTTATCAACTTCAATTCGTTGCCTTGAGATCTTGTGTCCCAACACTACACCTTCTTCTACCATAAAATGACATTTTTACCAATTGAGAACAAGGTTAGTTTCTTCGCATCGAGCCAATACCCTATCTAAATTCACCAAGCATTACTCAAACGAATCCCCAACCACACTGAAATCATGCATGAAGACTTCCAAGATATGCTCCACCATGTCGGCGAAAATAACCATCATGCAACATTGGAAGGTCACCGGAGCATTGCATAGTCCAAATGGCATTCTCGAGAAAGTGAACATTCCATAAGGACATGTAAAGGTCGTCTTCTCTTGGTCCTCCGGGTCAATTAGAATTTGATTTTACCCCGAGTAACCATCTAGAAAACAATAGAAATCCTGGCCCGCAAGACGATCAGGCATTTGGTCAAGGAATGGTAATGGGAAATGATCTTTTCCTATCACCTTGTTAAGCTTTAGGCAATCCATACAAACTCTCCAACCCGTAACCGTCCGAGTAGGAATAAGCTCATTGTTGGCATTGGTCACTACCGTCATCCCACCTTTCTTTGGTACACATTGGACCAGAGAGGTAAATGAGCTATCGGAGATCGGATAAACCACACAGGCATCAAGCGACTTGATAACCTCTTTCTTTACCACTTCTTGCATTGCCTTATTTATTCTTCTTCGATGTTCAAGTGAAGGCCTTGCATCCTCCTCCAAGATGATTTTATGCATGCAAAACGCAGGGCTTATCCCCCGAATATTGGCCAATGTCCATCCAATTTCCTTTTTGCACTTTTGAAGAACTGCCAAAGTGGCGTCAACCTGCATGTTAGTTAGACAAGATGAAAGAATAACTGGAAGAGTTGAATTAGAGCCCAAAAATTCATACCTAAGGTGTGGAGGAAGTGGCTTCAACTCCAACACCGGTGGCTCCTCAATCGATGTCTTTGTTTGGTGGAGTTTTGCGGTTTTCGAGATCCAACGATAACTTTCTAGGCTCATATGAATATGAACCCATACCATGCAATGCATTAACGCACTCCACTCTACCGGCATCATCGTTGACATCCATGTTAAGAAGCACGGCCTCAAGAGGATCTTCAACATTTATCATGGAACTTGTGTCATCAACTATTACAGCTATGACAATGTCCACAAATCACATACCTTCGTGCTATTGGTTGTCTCATTGATTTGCACACATGTAATACCACCTTCTTATCTCCCACATGGAATGTCAACTCACCCTCTTCAACATCAACCAATGCCTTCCCCGTATCTAAGAAAGGTCTCCCAAGAATGATTGGCACTTCAAATTCAACCTCACAATCCAATATGACAAAGTTGACCGACAATATGAATTTATCAACACGGACAAGAACATCATCAATTATGCCCAAGGGTCGCTTCATCGATCGATCCTCCATTTAAAGTCTTATTGAAGTTGTCCTAGGTTGTCGGATTACCAAGGTCTTGAAAACCGAATAAGGCATCAAGTTAATGCTAGATCCCAACTCACGAAGGGCCTTGGCAAACTCCGCACTACCGATAGTGCAAGGGATTGTGAAATCTCCGGGGTCCTCAAGTTTTGGGGCCATAGAATGCACTATAGAACTCACTTGAAGCGTAATTTTAATTGTCTCGCACTTCATCGACCTCTTCTTAGTTGACAAATCATTCATGAACTTTGCATACCCCTGCATTTTCTCAAGTGCCTCCACCAATGGCACATTCATAGTAAGACTCTTCATCATTTCAATGAAATATTTGAATTGATTGTCACCTTTTTGCTTTGGCAACCGTTGAGGGTAAGGTGGGGGCGTCCTAGGCAAGGGTGCCTTGTTCTTGGGCACCACCAGCTCGGGCATATCAATAATGTGTTCCTTAGACGGGTTCACGACATCTTGAGTCTCTACCCCGGTCTCATCATCAATATCAATCCGCACACTATTGGTCATATTTAGTTAACCACATCTTCAACATTCAAAGGCACATTATCATCTTGCAACTAAACTTCGTCATTCACAACTTGATTTTCATTCGAGGCATGCACATCACCGCCTCTTCCACTCCTTGTTGTAACTGCCATCAGATGATTGTTACCTCCCTTCGGGTTCACTACCGTATCACTTGGTAGAGCGCCATGGGTCGAGTATTTAATGTTTGAGAGATTTGGTCAAGTTGCACCTCCGAATTCCAAATAGAGGTATTATGAGAAGCTAATTGAGCATCGGAGTCTTGGTTCTTTTTCATCATTTGTTCGAACATCATTTCTGTTCTTCTCGTATCACTACCTGAAGAACTATACCCTTGAGATTGAAAGGGAGGTGGATTGTTCAGTTGTTGGTACATGGGGGGACTTTGAAAGCCTTGCCCCCGGTTGCCTTGATTTTCGCTATTATTCTACCCTTCTTTGTTGTTGTTGTTGTTGCTCCAATTGTTATTGTTGACGTTCCAATTGCCTTGATCGTTACTTTGGTTAACTCAATTGTTATTTTGGTTGTTGTTGTTCCAATTGCCACCACTTTGTTGTTGGTTGTTATTGTTCCAATTACCACACCCTTGTTGATTTCCCCAATTTTCTTGGGGACGACATTGTTGATTCCCTTGATTTCCTTTATTCGCTCGGTAATTATTGACATATTGACGTTCTTTGCTTTGCTCATCATACAACTCATTCGAACAACCACCACCATCATTGTTGTTGTCAAATTGTTCATAATTTCCTTGAGGTTGTTGTTACCCTCTTAGCCTCCTTTTTAACATAGAAACATTTTCCATTGTATTGACTTGGTGCGGGTTTTGGACTTGTTGCAATTGCGCCTTTGTCGATTGACTCATAGTTGTTGTAATCTCAGCGATAGCTTGGCCAGGATCATGCAATTCCTTGTGCAAATGGATGACCGTGGGGTCACCTTGGGGCACATTTGCTCGGCTTTGTTATGCCGAAGAGGTGTCGGCCATTTCATCAAGTACATCACGTGCCTCTTGGTAAGAAAGTTTCATGAAGTTCCCTCCGGCTAATTGGGTCACAATGCACTGATTTGTGGTGTTGATGCCCCGATAAAAAGTTTGTTGTATCATTGTCTCAGTCATGTCGTTATTAGGGAACTCCTTCACCATTGTTCTATATCTTTCCCATATCTCGTGTAAAGGTTCCGTTGTCACTTTCTTAAAAGATAGAATCTCATCCCAAAGAGCGGCCATATGACTTGGAGAAAAGAACTTGGCAATGAATTTGTTCTCCAATTCATCCCATGTGGTGATAGAATTATTTGGGAGCCTTTCTAACCAATCCAATGCTTTACCCCGGAGAAAGAACGGGAAAATCCTCAATCTCAACGCATCCTCGGATATGTTTGTTTGCTTGCTACCCCATCATGTATCTACGAACCCCTTCAAGTGCTTGTAAGCATTTTGGTCGGTGGCGCCCGTAAAATACCCTCTTTGCTCGAGCAAGGTCAACATGACATTTGTGATTTGAAAATTTCCAGCCCGGATTCGGGTAGGAACGATGGCACTCACATATCCTTGATTTGGAAGGACTCTTGGAGCCACTCTTGGCGGTGAAGGAGGAGGTTCTAGAATATTCTCATTCGGATTAGCATTTGCATTAGCATTTCGACCTCTACGTGGAACTTGAGGTGCTCGAAGCTCATCTTGATCAAGATCTTCAGCTTCCTCCCCCACCAAGGCACTACCAAGAGGGTCATTTCCATTGAGAGCCATTTGTACCTGATAGATCGACACAATTAAAATTAGTGAACAAGAAGGAAAGAGAAGCAAATCACAAAACTGGATACCCAGATGGTCAACACCGTAAGCTCCCCGGCAACGGTGCCAAAACGTTGATCATTGCCGACTCGACACTAAGCAATGGTAGGAAGAGCAGGTTGTAACAGCTTTTACCCAAATAGTGGTTCGGGATCAAATTTCCACAGGGAGCTTGGAGTGGAGTTGTAATGTCTATCTAGCCTAGAGTTGTGTATGTGCTTCTAATTGTACTTCTAACATTTTTGGGGTTTTTTTATTTATCACTACTTTTATAAAGTAATGATTAAGGCTAAATTATGCTACAAGAATATTGCTAAGTTTTATATAATATACAGAAAGGCATAAGAGTTGCGACACTACCTAGGTGGCTAGTCAACTGGTAGAAGTTACTAAGGGGAGATTTATATATTTGGGGCTTATGCTAGAACCATTGCTCATTTGTACCCATTCTCGCACCTCTCAGTAGAGAGAACAATTTTTCCCAATTGGCTCGATCGAGACCAATTGGGTAGGGCAATTAGACCTACCAAATAGTGTTCAAGTAGGGTAATTACTCTCTCGAGGTTTAACCCATTAATTGGGACTACCATTTCTCATGGTTCCATCCTAATTCCTTGTTGGGTCAATTTTAGGGTCATGGACTCTCTTTCTCAAGAAGTGTTAGACCTGTGAGCACGTGATTTTTACCCCAAGTAAAAGAGTTCCAAAATCAAAATAAAATAATTTTTACTCACGAAATACAGTGTTGGTAAATTGGATGAACAAGAGATAAAAAGGGATTTAATTAGGAAAATGTCAAAAAATGGTAGAACAAATACTAGGAAAATTAAAAAATATAATAAAATAATAATGTAACAAAAAATAAATAATAAAATACATCTGAAAATAATAAAATAAATACAAAATTGAAAATACAAAACAAAGTAAAATACTAAAGCAAAAATACTACATAAAATTGGGCCACATTTTTAAAGAGATATATGCAATGCAAATCCAGACCAGGCCCAAAATGGTGATCCAGTTCGCCAACCCGGTCTTACAGCCAAACGACG
>MU727465.1:5543-29566 GCA_026770625.1 Nicotiana glauca
CAAGAACCCTAACTCGAATCTTGGGGATTCTTGACCGTGATATCCCTAATTATGTGTTTTATTATGAAAACACGCCATTAGGGATGTTACGGATCAAGAATCCTAGAGGATTCAAGCAACCATGGCTGGCCGGAGTTCTTGTGTTAGTAAGTCATTTTCTTTCTATCCTCTAATTCTTTTTTTTCGTTTATCTGATTTTATTTGTTGGAAATTATGTTAAATGGATTAATTAGTAATGCATGCTCTTAGGTTAAATTTCATTCTGTCATTTAATTTGTTTGTCTTAATCATTTTTAGTCACTCAATTCGTAGGGTGTTAATTGAGGATTAATTAGCAATTAATTGGATTTTTGGTTTTATAGTCTGTTTAATTGTAGTATGATGATTAAATATTAGTTAAGAATTCAGTAATCAATTCATGTTAATTGTATCGTTTCGGGATTGATTGATTAATTGATTAGTAGTATTGAATTTTAAAGGCATTTAGCCTATTTGGATATAGCTGATGGGGTAAACCAGGGCAGTAATTCTAAGAGTGAAGTAGGGGCATTTTTGGTATATAAAATAGGTTAATAGTAATTATAGCAGGGTTTCGGAGGTAATATAGGCATGGAAAAGGGTAGTTTACTCAGGTTTGGTAAATTCTGAAATGAAGTAGGGATAGTATAGGAATTGTAAGGGGTATAGAATCTTCTAGAATAGATTATAGTGTAAATTTTGGCTAAATAAGTGTAGTTACTTGTAGAACAAGTCAGAAATAGGGGGTAAAAATAGAAATAAAAGGGGGATTAAAGAGTAAAATGAAATCTGAAACCATACTCTAGAATCATCTATAAATAGACAGTCCCTTTACTTGTTTTAGAAGTTTAGACCTCCAAATTTTCCCTCTTGAATTCCTTCTTCAAATTCAGATCAACTTTTTCGAGATTCATGTCAAAAAAACTCCAAAAAAACAATAAAAACTTCAAAAAACACTCAAAAATACTGTTTCATTGAAAAAACTATAGCTTAGATCCTGTTTTAATTAGTGAATTGCATTCTTCAGCTCAGTTAATATTAGCTAAATTTTTAAAGGTGCATCAAGGTCAATTTACAGTGGTTTTGAATCAAATTGAGTCGTGTTTAGATCGACTTAAATACTGTCGATTGGCTGTGCTATGATTCTAAAAATTTTGAGTCACTTCTGGACCAAATTTACTGTTGTTTTGTGCTGAAACCTCGCACTGTTGTAGCTGATTTCTTGTTCTCCTTATTCTGCTCATTTCCAGGTATACATTGGCACTTGACTTGGTGTAATTTTGCTGGTTAAATGCAACGAAATTGCTTGTTTATTTGCTCCAATGATCCCTGCTATACTGTTGTTTGCTGAAAATCAGAAGAGATGTCAAATATTATTGTTTAGTCTAGGTTAACATTGACATGTAATTTTGTTGCAATTACTGGATTGTATAATAGGAATGTTCTAATTAGACTGTGAATCTATTAATTTTTGGACTGATATTGTGAGTTTAATGCTTAGCTTGTCGTTATTAGTTGTAAAAATAGGTTTAAAAATGACTCTATGTTTTGTAGTTGCCTGTAGCAATTCAGCTTTCCTAATCTAAAACAATTGGACTGCAAATGATTTTTTGCATTAGTCGTATTAATACAGCATGTTTAGTATAGCTTTAGAATGCTTCAATTTCAGCTAGGTTTGATAAGCAGTAGATCTTAACTACATTGTAACAGGTTTGAATTGGCTAGAGGTACGATGGTTTTCAAACAAATATTTAAAATAGGGAATTAAATCATAAATATAAACTTGAGGTTTTGAATAAGGTAGCGGGTTCAAGCTAGAAGGGGTTTTCCCTTTTGTTTGAATTCGGACTTGAATTCGAGGCGAGGTTTATATTTGTGAATTAATTCATCTCTTAGAGACAAAAATAATGTAAAATAGAAAATTTAGTTACTTTAAGTTGGACTTTAATAATAAAATGAGACGAGCCTCGCCAAATCAAATATACAATTGCGGGGCCCTCATCAATTACTTAATTCAAAAATACTTAGAATTCGGGATGGGCCGTTTAGAAAATTTCACGGTCTTCCCAAAAGATAACAACACGGTAGTCGCTTTAGGCGCGCTTTTAATAAAATTTCCTTCCTAAATACGGGTGTGCATTTCATGCGACCCAAATCCAAATCCGAAAACGTTGAATAAGAATGTGTCGAGGATCCGGGTGCATTTCATTTGACGTGATCCGAAAACACATTCTTGAACGACGTTCATTTTCTTAAATAAAAATAATAATTGACAAAAAGCGGTAAATAAATTTAAAATTACACTGTAGGTTTAACATGTATTAAAATTAGATATTTTAGCCAAATATAGCAGTTGAGCGAGCGTGCTAGAACCACGGAACTCGGAAGTGCCTAACACCTTCTCCCGGGTTAACAGAATTCCTTACCTGGATTTCTGGTTCACGACTGTTAAACAGAGTCAAACCCTTCCTCGATTCGGGATTCAAACTGGTGACTTGGGACACCATAAATCTCCCAAGTGGCGACTCTGAATCTTAAATAAAACGAATCCCGTTTCGATTGTCCTTTAAGTGGAAATACTCCTTTTTTATTATACCCTTCCCAGGGGTGTAGTAAAGTATCGTGAAAAAGGAGGTGTGACACTAAGGATCAATAATATATGAATTCTAGTTCATTTTATAACAAATTTCGTGGTTAAATCTTAATTTTATTTAAACCCTAGGTCTAACTCTAACCCCATTGATTTCACCTAGTTTTTAGTGTTTAATCAACTTAATATATATGTATTTAAATTAATAATGAGTGGAATTAACTTACCTTGAAGTGCTATGTTGAAATCCTCTCTTTGGAAGCCCCCAAATCGCCTAAGTGTAGAGTATTAATGAAATAAATGGTCTTTGAGTTCGAATTAAATGAACTCACTACCCAGCGATTTTCGCATCTGCAGTCCCGCACCTGTGAAAGGAGGACCGCATCTACGGAACTGGGCAAAAATGGTTGGACCACTTCTGCGGTCTGAGGTCCACTTCTGCGGCCTGAGGTCCGCTTCTGCGGAGCCGCTTCTGCGGCTTTCGAGTCGCTCCTGCTATTTCTCCTGGCCTGGCCGTTGGCCGCTTTTGCGATGGTTTGACCGCATCTGCGGTCCTAGAACCGCAGATGCGGTTATGACAGAAGCCGCATACCTTTAGCTATTCTTCAACTTCCAAATTTGATCCGTTAACCATCCGGAATCCACCTGAGGCCCCCGAGACACCAACCAATCATACCAACCAGTCCTAAAACACATTACCGACTTGTTCGAAATTGGATTCCGACCCCGATATAAAAAAGTCCACTTCAGGTCAAACTTCTCAAAAACCTTCATATTTCTATCTTTAGCCAAATTGCTCTAAAATGACCTACGGACCTCCGAATTCACTTTAGATCGCGCTCCCAACTCCAGAATCACCATACGGAGTTATTCCTAGACTTGGAATCCAAAAAAGACATCGATAACACTGAAATGAACTTTAAGCCAAACTTATGAAATTTCTCCCAAATGCTACTTTCCACAATAGACGCCAAAACGCTTCCGGGTTATCCAAAATCTGATCCGGGCATACGCCCAAGTCCGAAATCATCATACGAATCTGCCGGAACCTTCAGATCCTGATTTCGAAGTTGTTTACTCAAAATTCCAATCCTAGTTAATTCTTTCAACTTTAAGCTTCCGAAATGAGAATTCTCTTTCCAAATCAACCATGAACTTCCCGAAATTTAATTCCGACTATGCATACAAGTCATAACACCTGAAATGAAGCTGCTCATGGCCTCCGATTGCTGAACGACATGCTAGGGCTCAAAACGACCGATTGGATCGTTACAATAAGGAGTCTGGCCAAGTAATAGATCATGTTAGCTAGCATATTTGCTTCCCAATAATAATCGTGTTCATAAATTTGGCATCAAAATAATCTCAAAGATTAGGAAGGCAATTAAATGCGCTAGTTGGTTTAGGCGCGTTATAACAAATCATTATAACTACAGGTACGGTTCCTGTGACGTAGTTGTGATATATAATTTCCAAATTCGGGGGGTACATTTATGTGACCCGGGCACAATAAGTAATAATGTTAATTATTAAACATGTTGTAAATCGTGGGTACGACTCCCGTGACACGATTCACAATGTATACCAAACAAACAAGTGTACGACAATCGTAACTTGTTCCAGAATGATTCCATAAATAAATAAAAGTGGTTTAAAGGAATAAAATGCACATAGATTTTTTAAATATGTAATAAATCAAATAATTAGTCCAATAATAATAGTTGAGCGACCGTGCTAAAACCACAGAAGCCGGGAAGGCCTAACACCTTCTCCCGGGTTAACATAATTTCTTACCTAGATTTCTGTGTTCGCAAACCATAAATAAGAGTCAACTTTCTCGATTCGGGATTTTAAAACTGGTGACTTGGGACACCATAAATTATCCCAAGTGGAGACTCTGAAAATAAATAAAATAATCTCATTTCTATTAATGTCACTTTAATTGGAAAAACTCCCTTATATCCTTCTCGGGATAGGAAAAAGGAGGTGTGAAAGTTCTGGCGACTATGATGGGGAACAAAACCTATAATCTCTGGTTCAGGGTTCAAGAATTCGAGCTTAGAATAATTTTTATATTTGGCTTTATTTATTCTCTGATTTTACTTACATGTTTGGGCCTAATGTGCTAAATGTTATTTTTTTTACCACTTTCATATTATCTGAACTGTATATAAACTGCTACGAAATCCTTCTCTTCTCATCTTCAGGGATGTGCATGCTGGCATGACTCCTTTTCTGTTAGTGTCCTACCTTAAATTAGGAAGTGGCTCGGACAAGTTACGAAGTCGGATTCCTTTTGGTTCTCGGTACGTAGCCCTCCCCCCTCCCGGCTCGAGTTGTCTGCTCGGGTACACAAGTCTAGAACAAATAAACCCAAATTTTTAAACCTAGAATAACACAACCTTATGTTGGATCCCTCGTCGGAACGCTTATTTGCATCATTTACATTTGACTTTGGGGACTCAACATATGGGTTGGGTCCATCTAGGACAGGTATACCCAAAAATAAAAGATCATCCTGATGCATCCTAATGTGCTACATGTTGCAATCTTCAAGGATAAAAGGGTCATTTGGCGGACCAATGATAGTTGAGGGCAAATGAAAAAGAAAAAGATAAAAAGAGGGTGAAGTGTGAAAATAAAGCAAGTAGGGCCCAATTATGTTTTTCTGTCACACTTTTGTTTAAAAAAAATGAAAAATTCAAAAGATTTTGCATCATTTTTCAAAAATCAAAAAATCAAAAAAAGGAAAAGAAAATCCAAAAAGAGTTTACATGTTTCATCATTTTTAAAAAAAAAAGATAAAAACCTTACTTTCTCTAAATTAGTTATTTTTTTTAATTCTTGCCTGTATCCAAGCTGCCCTAACTATGCATACCCGATTTTCGTCTTTGGGGGCGTGATACATAGGCAACCCACATGGGTCTGGTCTTTCTAGTAAATTTGAAGTACTTGGCTTCGCGGGGTCTTAGCCAAATCTTGTATTTTTAGCCACATAGGTTAATTTTAGAAAAATAGTCATAACCATATCTCACATACTGTTGGTAAACGATTTCTCATATATGTGTGAGTCTATTTACCGGAATTTGAGCATGACAGATACCCCGAGACCATCCAGTCAGGATCGCTCATCTAGGAGTTGCTTAAGGAGATTTTTTTTGTTGAGTCGGTTCTTCATATATGTCATATTTTACCTTCTAATTTTGTATAATAATGTCGAGTCTTTTGTTATGGTATTTCCTATTTTGTATTTGAAAAATATGTAATAAATTAAAAATCCAAAAAAAGAAGAAGATATTTTACATTTTTATATTTCCGTTAGAAGTTTTCTTTAGAATACTAATTATAGGAATACAAAAATCAATTGAGGTAGTTTCCTTTAGGAAATTAATATCTAGAACTCAAAATAAAATAAAATTAATTTTTAGTACATTAATTAAAAAAGGGAATTTTCTTTTAGTACCTCTTTAAAAGTTTTTTTAAAGATATTAATTCCAAAAATCTAAAAAAAAAAAATTCTTTTGAGGTTCTTCTTTGAGAAATTCACGAAAAATAAAAAAAAAATTTATTTTCACTAGAACTTTAGGATATTGTACATATAACAAAAAGCGTGTTTCATCTTTTGTTTATCTTTAAAGTTTCTTCCTTAGGTAATTAAAATTTAAAATCCAAAAACAATTTTTTATCTTTTTCATTTCTCATTTCGAAATCTTTCTTCAAGGATATCAAATGAAAATTCAAAATATTTTCTCTGGTTTATTCTTTAGATTTCCTTCCTAAAAAAAAAAAGAATCAAATTTTTTTTTTTCTCTTCTAGAGTTTTTCCTTAATAATTACCCATAGAGTATTTGTTTCAAAAAGAAAAAAAAAAAGAAAAAAATTATGCTCAAGTTTAGAATAGGTTATAGAACATTAAGTCTAGAAAATTAAAAGTAAAAAAATACTTTTTGCTCCTTTTATTTCTCTTTTCTCATTAGAGTGGTCATTAAGGTAATAAAAAATATTAGTTTATTTATTTTATTCCCGATCTTCCCGAACTATGCAATGATCTGATTCATGCGACGTCATGATACGTAGACAACCTAAATAGGGTTCGATCGAATTATTATTATTTTTTTTTAAAAAAAAGGAAAAAAGGGAAACAAAACGAAAAACAAAAAAAAAAGAAAAAGAAAAAAAGGTGAAATTATGGGATGTGAAAAATGAGAGGAAAGAAAAGAGTGATAATTAGGGGGAAAAAAGAGGAAGGAAAATGAGCAAGCAAGTGCTAGAAAAGGAAAGAAAAGAGAAGATTGAAATGAACAAATTCGGGTGATGCCAAGTGACCTTGTGACACTTGAAGTCATTTTTGAACTGTTAGTTGTTGCTAGGTGCATTACACACAATGTGATATTTACAACTTTAAATGCCTTAACGTTAACGTGATGACCTCATTTTGTTCCTTTTTGTTATCTCCATTGAAAGAAGGGTGGTTGGTTTGTGGTTGTTAAGGTAACTCATCCATAAAACACAAGGTCAAAGAGCAAGGTAGCCATGACTAGCAAAAACTTAGGCACAAGAGTTGTTGACCCGTCGAGGGAGTTTGTGGAGTCGGAGTCTAAATTGAATGGGGAGGTCCAAATGTTGAAACATCAGATGGCATAAATGTATCAATCTTGGATCAGAGGGCATCCTCCACCTTCATTCCCCACTGACTACACTGAAAACCCTGCAACTATCCCACCATTATCACAAATCAAGACTCCCAGTGGTGCTGATATCTCCCCACAACTTTTTCACTGATATCTCCCCACAACTTTTTCACACTCCACCCGCAAAAACCACCTTATATCCCGTTCCTTTGGCCACTCATGCTCTTGTAGCTCCTCCTCCAGCTACTTTTCCTCGATCCTCTAACGAGACTGTGCTCAAAGTCCACGATGCCCAATACTATGCTCCAGAACTAACTTTCAAAGTCTCGGATCCATACTCTCACGCTCATTATTTAGAGCCTCCTATAGTGAAACTGAAAAGCCTGCTAAGACAGTGGAGCAAGATTAGATATCCAGGAAGGTGAAAATCTTATAGTAGTCTTTAAGAAACATGCAAGGGATAGAGAGCCAGATGAGCATGTCTTACAAAGACTTGTGTTTATTTCCTGACGTCCAACTGCCCTCTGGATTTAAGATGCCAAAATTTGATTTGTATGATAGGCGCGGAGATCTCGTGGCCCATTTGAGAGGTTACTACAGTAAGATCAGAGGCACTGGTGGGAAAAACAAATTATTGATGGCGTATTTCAGTCAAAATCTGAGTGGGGCAGCTCTAGAGTGGTACGCCCTCCAAGAGGGTAGCAAGTGGTATACATGGGACGATATGTCTCAGGCCTTTGCCCAGCATTTTCAGTACAACATAGAAATTGTCCCGGATCGCATGCCCTTACTAAATTGGAAAATAAGCCTAATGAAAGCTTTAGGGAATACGGGCTCAGATGGAGAGAGCGAGCTACCAGAGTCAGTCCCCCAATGGAAGAAAAAGAGATGGTCGAGTACTTTCTTCAAGCTCAAGAGCCAACTTACTTTGGGCATTTGATCTCGACTATGGGTAGGTCTTTTAATCATGTGTTAAAAATGGGAGAAATGGTAGAAGATAGGCTGAAGTCGAGCAAGATCATGAGCTATTTTGCTTTAAAAGCAACAACACAAACAATTCAAAACGACACAGGAAGCTTGCTGGGTCAGAAAGAACACGATGATGTTGCCATGGTTGTTTCAGAGTCACGACATGGTCCAAAGGTCCACCTCACCAATATACCCAAGCTCAACCTCAACCCTAAAACCTATCCCCGAGCCCCACATAATCCACATCAGTATTATCCTCCTAACAATGTACGGTCATCTGTCCAACCAGCAGGTCACTCCCTATGGCGAGCGCCAGCATCGCATAATGCATTCTTGCCTCCACAACATTTTCAAGCATCCAACAACCCTAGAAAACAGGGGCGGCAAAAGGAACAAAGGCAAAGCAATAGTTTCACGCCAATTGAGGAGTCCTACACAAACTTGTTTGAAACATTAAAGCATTCTGGCCTGATTGAGCCGCTCATCGGCTATACTCCAGACCCATATGCAAAAGGCTTTGATCCTACTGTACGATGTATGTACCACTCTAATGTCCAAGGGCATATCATTGAAGATTGTCGTTCTTTGAAAAGGGAAATAGGATGAATGATTCAAGAAGGGGTAATTGTGATCAATGACAATGACAGGGAGAATGTGAATCCTCTTGGGAACCTGCTGGCTGAAGTTAATGATATTGAAGTTGTTAATGGTCTTGGAAATATTGATATGGAATCCAGTGGCTAAGATGCCATGCTTGGTAATTTTAAAGACGCTCCATCTCTTGGCAAGCAGGGGAGGAGTCTTAGTGGTTTATTTTGTTGTCATTTCTGTTGTCCGGGTTATTTCAGGGTTGTAATCCGGATATTGTCTTGTGACTCAAACCCTTCTATCCTTTTATTTTGCCTAGTTTCTTTAGTTGTAGTAACTCATTTAGTGCTATCTAGGTTTGTTCCAAGGTTGTAACCCCAATGTGTTTTGTTTGTTTTGTTGTTCAAACCCTTTCACCATCTGTCTAATGCAGTTTCCTGTTTTCTGTCATTTCTAGTCAATGTTAGTTTAGTTCTCTTTCCCTTTTATAGTTCTTTTTCGGTTGACTCTAGTGAAATGACATGCACGCGTAATTCTCATTCTGGTCATAAAAGTTAGTTTAGTCATAAAGCAATGAAATCATTTTAAAGATGATAGGGACATTTGAGGGAAATAAGTAAAGGTATTTTAAGATCATTTCAAGCCCGGATTGTGTGAAACTGGGGCAGATAGAACATAAAGAAACACTATTGAAATGCATCCTACTGCATCAGGCTGAAGCTAAAGGAAATTTTGCCCCAAATTGGCAGGGGTCGTTCATGGTCACGAGAGTATTTTTCAATGGTGCTTTGTATTTAACAAATATAGAAAGAAAATATGTGTATATGGCTATCAATTCTGATGCAGTCAAAAGATATTATGTATGATTTCTTTGGTTTGTTTAATTGTGTTGTTTGTATTTGGCATGCTTTGAAGATTGGAATGACGAAGGCATTTTATTCTGCTATCTAAACACTTAATCATTTGTTACACCTTTAAGCCTTATTTATTTTCTTTTATATCCCTCTTTTGGAATAAGAAGCAGAGTTTAGAAATATGATACTGAAAAAAGAAGAGAAACGAAAAAAGAAGATAAAAAGAGAAAGAAAAAATGGAAAAAGAGTAAAGAAAAAAAGAAAAGAAAAAGAAATAAGAGAGAAAAGTACAAAAACAAAGCAATTCCTATGACATGAACTACGTTCGACCTGATTCCTTTTAAGGATACATAGGCAGCCTCACGGTTCGGTCCTATCAAAATAAAAATTCAAAAGTCCCCAAGCAAAGGAACCGGGGCATAAGTTGTGGTTCTGTAAAAGATCTAATTCCAAAGGTTATAATTTTGAACCTATTCAAGCTGTTTTGAGCCGTTGTGACACCCTTTCTTTTTAACCCTATCCAAAGGCCCACATTATAGTCCAAAGAAAGACCTTCAGATCAGTCTTTGAGGGATGCCAAGTCAAGCAAACAGAGATGATTCATCAGGGGTAACACTCCGTTCTACACAAGGAAAACAAAGATGAGAGAGTCTTATCGGTGATAACCTTCACATGCACAATAAGGTGACGGTAAGTTGAGAGAAAGAACAAAATGAGAGAGGCTTGACGGTGAAAACCCTTCGGGCACTACAAGTCGAATAAGGATCGTGAATCAGATAGGATAATTGAAGCATTGAAGCCCAGTTTAATGGCAAAAAGGTACAACAAGAGTTGAGCATTAGATTTACTTGACAGATTAGGCCACTTAATCTAAAGGCGCATGTCATGGTCATTAGAGTTGGTATCCACATCTGATAAGTTTCTACTTGGTAGTTTTTTTTGTTAGGAATTCTCTTCCCATTGCCCTTTAGTCTGTTCATTTTGTCTTGTTTACTTCTTCTTCCTGAGTCTGTTTGGTCAGAAAAAGTGAGAAATAACTTCAAAAATTACCACCAGCTTTCCATTTGAACAAAGCAAAGTCTGGCTAGCACATCAAAGCAACATAAGTGAGGAGAGAACAGTATGCGCACTGAGTTGGTAACAATCAACATGCTTTGGGATTTATGTGAAATGCAAAGATTGGGTAAATGTCAATTCATGAGCAATGCAACAGATAGAGGGTATTAGGTATGAAAGGAGCGGTGGTATTTTTTATGATAAGGGTGACAGAGAAATTGGTTAGTCAATAAGCAAGCAATGTCTTTCAAGGTGAAATCAAAGTTATCTTGGCAAGTGAAGAAGCAATCGACCTCAAATTCAAGCCCACAAACCAACCACCATGTTTAAACTCACAACTTTTCTTTGTCTGAAACAAGGACGAAAGCTATATTTATATCAAAGCTTGGAAGCTTGAGTTTTTTAGGAGTAATTGTGACGACCTGACCCGTTGTCTCATATGTTACTACTCCATTTCCCCCATTTTATGCTTCTTCTTGTTTCGTTATCGGTATGTGGTGTGTTAGAGTTGATTTGAATTGGTTTTGATAAGAAATGAGATACTTAGTCTCTTTAAGGAAGGTTAAGTTGGAAAAGTCAACCGGACATTGACTTATGAGTTATAGGGCTTGGATGTGATTTCTAGTGATTCGGTTAGCTTCGGGAGGTGATTTGTGACTTAGGAGTGCGATCGGAATTGATTTTGGAGGTCCAGTGTAGAATTAGGCTTGAATTGGCGAAGTTAATATTTTGGCGATTTCCGGCTGATAGGTGAGATTTTGATCTGAGGGTCAGAATGGAATTCTGAGAGTTGATGTAGCTTTGTTAGGTGATTTTGGATATGTGTGCAAAATTTCAGATCATTCGGAGGTGTCTTGGTCGGGTTTTTGATCGAATGCACATTTCGGAAGTTTTAAGAAAAACTTAGGCTTGAATCCGGTGTAATCCGATGATTTTGGTGTTAGTTGAGGTGTTTTGATGATTGGAGCAAGTTTGAATAATGTTTTAGGATGTGTTGGTGCCTTTGGTTGAGGTCCCGGGGGCCTCGGGGTGATTTCAGATAGCTAACGGGATGAAATTTAAGTTGAGAGGATGGTAGATGTTTGCTGGTATCTAGTATTCTCGCTTCTGCCGAAATGGACCGCAGAAGCGAAGGATTGGTCGCATAAGCGGTTTAAGGCTGAGTTGGGAAGTTTCGCAGAAACGGAAGTATTTTCGCCTAAGCGAATCCGCAGAAGCGGACACGAAGTCACAGAAGCGGTTTGGGCATGGAGGTGAGATTTCGCAGAAGCCGGAAATTGTGTCGCAGAAGCGGCCTTGGTGATTTAATGAAATTTCGCATAAGCGGACAAAAATTGCAGAAGCGGTCACGCGAAAGCGGGCATGGGGACCGCAGAAGCGGAAACCCCTGAAGCTAGTAGGAGATTTATATTCATTTTTGCTCCGCGAAGGTTATGTTATTTCCACCATTTTTAAACGAGCTTGAGAGCTATTGGACAGATTTGAAGGGGGATTTCGACTAGGTCTGATTGGAGGTAAGTCCCTTGACCAAAATACATGAAGTTATGTTAGATTTAACATGAAAATGGGTTGAAATTCATCAAAAAAAGGTGAAGCTAGGGCTTGAGTTTTTGATATTTTAAATTGGAATTTGATAGGACATTTGAGCTCGGATTTGAGAGTTCTTGGAATGTATGAAATCGTGGTGAGATAAGGTATCCGGTGGTGTTAATTTCCTGATTTTTTAAGAAGTAGGCCCGGGGATGGGGTTTTGCTAGTTTCGAGATTTTTGCTATATTTTGATTTTTTTCGATCGGGTATTGTTCCCTTGGCATATTGTGATGTATTCGCTCTGATTTTGGTTAGATTTGACGCGCGTGGAGGCCGATTTGAGGGGAAAAGGCACCGTGAGCTAGTGATTTCACCGGATCGAGGTGAGTAATACTTGTAAATGATATCCTGAGGGTTTGAGACCCTAAATTACACATCGTAGTGCTATATTGAGGTGACTTGCACGCCGGATAGTAGGCGTGGGGTAGAGCACCACTGGGGATTGTGACTTGGTCCGTCTCGATTGATTAGATTACCGCGTATTTAACTGAAACTACTTGTTATCATCATAATAATGGGCTAATTTCCATGTTTGGGGTTCGTGCCAACTATGTGAATCCTTCAGGGATTGATATCACTATTTTCGCATTACTTTGCATATTATTTGATTTCAGTCCTGAGTTTAAATATTGTTTTTGAAATGTTCAGCCATATTTCTAAGATTTGAAACTTAAGCTACATTTTCTGACGTTTTGAGCTGAGAGCTATTACTTTAATACTGCCCGAGTGGGTTATGTGCATGTTCTGGACTGAGGATGGATCGGGCTGCATGCCGCAGCGATGCTATGTTGATATTGTGCTTGGGCTGTAGGAGCCCCTCCGGAGTCTGAACCCCCACAGTGAGCGTGGTTACCCAAATGGATCGGAATGCGCGCCACAGCGGTCATATGCATTGCATCGCATTCATGCATTGGTTCCTGTTTGTACTACGTGGCATCACATTTATCACTCTCATTTTGTTGGCAACCATGCTACTTCTTGCACTGTCTACCGGATACCCTGGTGTTAGTTGTTAGTGGAGTGTTGTGCCCGAGGGGCTAACTTATGTGCTGACTCGCACTATCTGTTTCGCATTCATTTTCTTAACTGTTGAAAAAGATATTTTCAAAGAGGTTTTAATTGAGCCCAGGTATTTTCTAAAGGATCTTACGGTTTTACTATTTTCTCAAAGGGTTGCACTGTTCTTAATAGCATGATGGAGTGTCTTATGTGATTTCTTACTGCTCAGTTAGTATTTACTCTCATTACTCACTGAGTTGGAGTACTCACTTTACTCCCTGCACCTCGCGTACAGTTGCAGGAAATTGTTACCCGGTAGCGGGTTGAGCTGATTGAGGATATGCTATCGTAGCTGAGCAAGGTGACCGCCAGCGTTCGCGGCACCGGACTTCGTCTTTTGATTCTAAATCTTATTTTGTATATTATTGGCCCTGTAGTTGTGTTCAGATTTTTTTTAGATGCTCATGACTTGTGACACCCCGGTCGAGTTGTGTTGGGTTGTAGATATCGATTATTATTGTCATTAAGTTGCATTTATCTATTCATTTATGTTTAATAATTTTGAATGAGGCGTCGTTGCTCTGTTGGCTGGCCTTGTCTTAACGAGAGGCGCCATCACGACCGGGTTTGGAAATTGGGTCGTGACAAGTTGGTATCAGAGCCTAGGTTACTAGGTCTCGCGAGTCATGAGCAGGTTTAGTGGAGTCTCGTGGATCGGTACAGAGACGTCTGTATTTATCCTCGAGAGGCTGCAGAACCTTTAGGAAAACTTCCCATTCTTGGAATTCTTATCGCGCATACTTGATTCTGCTTGGAATATAACTCTTGAAATTCCTTCCTCACATCGGTATGCGCACATGACCGCTCAGTATTGTATGTGCCTTGATGGCTTGTGATTCCCCGATCAAGGGGCAAGATGTGATCTCCGTGAGTTTGATATTGGGCCAGTCTGGAGGACTTGAGGCCGGATCTTTGCCTATGGCTTGAGCACCGAGGTGCTGATTGTGTAAGCAAGTGTTTTGAACTTATATGTTCGGTATTGTCCCTATTAGCCGGAATAGAGGTGCGAGATGTATCTATATGACTTGGTAGTAACGAAGAAGTCTGCTGGATAATAGATGAACTGTTAAGTGATTCGATTCCTATTGTGATTTGATGTGTAGCCTGAATATGGGCTCGTGAAGAATATTTTAGTGTCTCTTAGTTGGGGAGTGAAGTGCATTACATGTGGCGGAATGAGTTCAGACCCAGGAAGACTAAATGACTGTGTAATGTATATGATGGTGGAAGGCATGCTGAAATACTAAATTGAGGCAAAGCAGGTGGGATATCTCCTGCGGAGTGTTCTTAAGTGGTATGATCCTTATGTGTATGTTAGAAGATCTCATGTGTAATTGAAGGGTACGTGTTGAAATTTGAAAATTTGGGTCGCTTAAGAGAGTGGACTCAACCGATATTGGGATGAATGCGAGATTTGTAGAGGATTACGGTACTAGATGATCGGTATTTTGACAAACTTGTAGACGATTTGAGTTTAATCTCACTATGATATTGTGGCATCATTAGAGTAAAAGTATTATGGGTTATTGAGTGTGTCTTGATATGTGGCTTCGAGCCAAGTTAGGGAGGTTGCTGTCAATTAGCTGATTGTACGGTTATGTGCTATGTTGGTTCCTTTTCGAGGTATGCTGGCGGATCAGTTTTGGTTGTAGAAATTGAGCCGAGGATGGCACAAGTGAAGAAATTTTTTGACAAAGGTTATATGGTGCTTCGTAGATGTGTGGAAATAATAGGATGCCTTGAGCTATTGATGATAAAGAATGCTTAGTGTATAGAGAAGGAAGATGTTTGTTTGTATTGGAATGAGATCATATCCTGCGGTGTCAGAGTGCTAATAAGGCACGAGTGGTTCTGTTCATTGAGTCAGGTAATTTGCAGTTTGAATAAGAGTGAATGACTTTCGAGAATGATTCTAATGTGTTCAAGATTTTACATGTAACGATCATGTGTTTTAAGGTTGTGTATGTGGTTAGAGACTGTGTTTTCATTGGAAAATGTCAAGACTTGTGGTATTTTTATGTTAATTATGGGATTCTATGCATCAGTATTAGGAAAAGAGCTAACGGAGTTGGATTCACAGGAAGTTCTTCCTAGTAGATTATTTTGGGAATGTGGTGTTCCTGGGAATATTGAGAGAGTATTCAGTGGCTTGTGGGTCTTAGACAGTGTGGTCTTGTGCTTGGGTCTCGTGTAGTGAGCCTGAGTTGAGGAACTGTGGTGCTACAGCAAGAGGGAATATCAAGTTGAAAATGAATCAGAAGGAAACCTAGATAAATGAAGTAGCTTGTTAGTGGACCGAATCGGTATGGTAAGGATATGATTAATTCTTTGTGTGTGTTTGAGGAAATGAGTTCATACATGTATTTTGCAGCAAAGGTCTTGAGTTCTGACAGCTTGTTTAGCTTGGTCTAGTTAGAAGGATTCAGTCCTGACAGTTTAGCCTGTGCAAATGGAATTGGGAGAGAATTCTTGTTGGGTTTCATCGTGGTTTGGAGATGTATATTTTATATGGACATGCGGAGCGTGGAGTGTGTAATGATTTTTCTTCTAAATGGGATCAATGAAAGTTCTTGACTAGTTGAGTGCGTCGATGTCTGCGGCGCGGAAGGGAGATAAAAGTTCTCATGTTATCCTTGGAGGGTATGGTATATGCGGTATGTTGTAGAGGACTGAGTATGGCGTGTGTGAGGTTTTGATTCAGTTCTGAAAGGAAGTTCATAAAACCCTTAGGCAACGGGTAGCCTCAGATGACCAAGGAAATGATACTGCTAATTGGAAGTGATTTGACAAGAGTATACGTCTCGGGAAAGGGTAATGTGATTAAACTGATGATACTTCGGTAGTATTGCGGTACTTTCTTGCTAAATCGACTGCAGATATTTGAGTTTGTTTGATGGCACGGGAGAATTTTAGAATATCTTTCGTGGAATGATTGGGTACTCGAGGTGTAATATGTATTCCTACTGCGGAATTTGGGATCAGGTACAGTGATTCATATGCTATATGGAGTTGGAGACTGGGAGTTCTCAGGTTCAGACTGTGTAGCGGTTGTGAATCGTGTGTATTGGTACCGTTAGCAGCTATTGGTATTTGAAAGCCCGAGTGGATCTTTCTTTGCTTGGTATATTAAATTATGGATATGATATTGGGGTGCAGACTGGTTGTCTCAGTGTTGGGTTATTCTAGACTATTGTGCTATGGGTTATGTCAAAAAATACCACAGGTTGCGTGGCGGAGTGCATCGGATTATGTTCTAGCAGAGTGTTTGTATTCCAAAGACCAGCAGACAGCTAAGAAGGATTGCTTTTCTTTATTGGGCCTTCGTGGCGTATGTCAGTGCAGAGGTTTCTACCATTGATTCAGTTCCGGTATTGAGAGACTTTTTTCGGATGCGTTTCTTGTGGCCGGGCATGTCGTCGGGCGAGATTGTGGATTTCGGTATTTATTTGGTACCGGGCACCGTATCATACGGCTCCGGCAGGGGTTATAGTAGTAGGAGGAGCAACTTCAGGTTTCTTGGTATTGAGATCGTTGACAGGACAATGTGGCTACGTATTTAGCTTGAGTTAGCTTGGTTAGTCCCAAGTTGTATTGTTGAGGGATAGGTTGATCCGATCGTATTGAGCTTGTTAGTGATCCAAGGAGATCTGCGAGTTGCTTTTCTGTGCTGTGAGACGTTATGATTTGTTGGATATGGGCACATGTGGTGCGGTTCTATTAAGGGTTCAGAAAGGAAGTTGAGCGGGAAGAGTAATTAAGTGTTGCTCGGTGTATGGAGTATTGGTTATGGCCTATCGGGTTGCATGTTGCGTGTTATTTGTTTCACCGTGGGTGTAATGTATTGCTTGGTTTCAGACATCAATTTGTGCGTGGCTGTCTATTTTGAGCATGGTGACTTGAGGTGCTTCATGTGTAACAGTGTTTGGATAGGATCGCGCGTTATGGCGAGGCCACGTGAAGTTATGACCTTTCGAGGAGGATTCAGGTACTCTATTTTTATGATGTGAGACGGGATCTCATCTTTGTGATGTAACGGTATTGATGAGCTTGAGGTACAACTCTTCCGTTTGAGTCATTTGTCCTGATTTGAGTATGTTCAGACCGTTCCTTAATGGTGCGTGCATTATGCAAGCTGTGGCTTAGGCCTGTATTTAGGTGTCATATCACCAGGCTGGTGTGTTGAATTCGAAGTGATCGTTGGAGCCATTAATGAATGCGAACAGATGTGATTTCAGCTTGTTAGAGGGTTAATATCGAGGTTTGGCCCGGAAATCTGTTGTGGTATTAGTCAACAAGGAAGTGGCTTCATGTATGGGTGACCTGAGGAATGGTTACGGTTTATCGCGTGTTTTATTTATCGTTGGCAGTATATGAAAGTGATGGAATAAGACTTTAGCTAAATAAGAGGTTTACTTATCGATATTTGGTTGTTGTGGGTAACTACTGTGAATAAAAGTTATCGTTTCGAGTGCTTAGATTATGTAGTATGTCACACCTCCTTTCGGCGCTACCCGCGAGTAGCAAGGGAGTTTTTCCAATTAAAGGACAATCGAAACGGGATCATTTATTAAAGAATCAGAGTCGCCTGGGAGATTTTATGGTGTCCCAGGTCACCAGTTTAATCCCGAATCGAGGAAAATATTGACTCTGTTTAATAGTCCGTGCACCAGACATCCGGATAAGGAATTCTGTTAACCCGGGAGAAGGTGTTAGGCATTCCCGAGTTCCGTGGTTCTAGCACGGTCGCTCAACTGTCATATCCGGCTTAATTATCTGATTTTAATACATGCTCAAACCTATGTGCATTTTTACCCTTTAAACCGCTTTTAATATTATTATTATTTTTAAGGAAAATTGAACGTCGTTTAAAATATGTTTTTAGATCACGTCACATGAAATGCACCCGGATCCTCGACACATTTTATTTAATGTTTTGAGATTTGGATTTGGGTCGCATGAAAGGCACACTAGAATTTAGGAAGGTAAAATTATTAAAGGCGCGCCTAAAGAGACCATCGCGTTATTATTTTGGGGAAGGCCGTGCAATTCGCTAAACGGCTCATCCCGAAGTCTAAGTATTTTTAATATATACATTTATGAGGGCCCCGCAACTTGTGCGTTTTATTTGGCGAGGCTCGTGTCATTTTATTATTTAAAAGGGCAAACCTAAAACAACTACAATTTTCTACTTTGCGAGGTCCATGAAAAATTCAACCAATGGCACACTTCGATTTCTAAAGGATTAAAATTAATTAAGTGAGGGTCATGGATTATTTAATTACTTAAACACAAAGTTATCAACAGAAAGGCCAAAACACGGGAGAAAACTCTGCCCTTCATACAGGTTCTACAAGAAACAAAATAAATACATGCTCATGACACCGTAATCAGAATTATCTTGGTAAATTCAATTTCTTCATTCAAGAAATCTCATTATTATTCAACTAACTTTTTGCACATGCCTAACATGCATTAACCATTAATAATTAATATTGCCATACCAACATCCAAGACAACTTAATTATTGGAACAAACATTATCAAATAGAGAGGGATATTTATTGATGAATTCAAAATAATTTCCATGATTCAAAACAATTCATTGCTTTCCAATCCATTCAACTTAGCTCTTCATCCATTGTAACAAGACTAAAAAAATTCACTTTTATCTCACTTTTTTTTTTAAATTTTTTTTTTATTTTGCTTTAGCAAATAATGTTGTATCTACTATCTACTATATTTTACATTCTCATTTCACGCCAAAAAAAAAACTGACAGACAAATATATGTGTATTATAGAAGATATCGTTCTCTACTTTGCTGTCAAAGCATAAGTTCCATTTTTTATATAACCCATCTTATATTATCTCAAATAAATAGCAGCAATAATAATTGAAACAAAATATAGGAATGAAAATAAAATCAGTTTTAGGATGATAAAAGTAAATAAAGATCAAATACAAGACAAATCACAAACATTATTAATATTTGAACATTATAACTAGAATTTCAGCTTTAATGGGTAGCATAGATAACTTTAATCACCAATTCAACTCCATAATGCAGCTTAACTACTCAAGTGCTTGTGTGTTTTCCTGATTTTATATTAACACTACAGACAACTATTTGTTTTTTTTTTTTTAATTTAAGAAAAGCTAAACCAAAAGGCCTAATACAGTGATGAATCTCAGAAGGGCTAAAGTAATACTAATTACTCCTTATGTACAGTTAATTATATTCTAAAGAATCCAACTGATGAATTTAGGCAATATGGAAACCGCTAACAATTTTATGAGAAATCTACTGTTCTATTAAACTCAGGTAACCACAACTTATCAAATAACAGTCCAAGTCCTTTTACAGTCCATGAAACCCCAATTATAGGCCAGAATCGAGTTATACTAAGACTCAACTAAAAAAAACGATATTCAAACAACTTAACTTTAGCATTTCAATTATGCAAACCATACAAATTCTAAATGAACTCGGCTACTGGACACTTTAAACTAAACAGAGATGACAGGAACTCGAACAACCATTCAAATAGCACTTCGTCATTTATTCTTCAGATCAGATTTACATAATCCTTCCCAGTTCAAAGAAAAGCAGAGGAGGTACCTGGAAATGGCAAATAAGAACGAGGTAAAGGAGATCAACAACAACTAGATTGATGAATTCCCCCCAGAAAATAGCATCAGCAGTCACAAGCAATCACACCCAGCAAATAGGAATAACTTGAACCAAAACGAATTCGCCAAAACAACAGTAGCACACTACTCGACTGATGACCCAAATTAACTCAAACGAAACTTCAGAATTCACTCAAATGGGAACCGTTAAGCCTCTTTTTTTTTAGTCTGTCCGTTCGTTTTGTATATTCCCCTTTTCAAGTCTGATTTTAAGCCCCTTTAATAGGCATTTAATTAGTGTTATCTCCACTATCAATCTCATTTGTTATTTTATATTGACTCATTATTCTAGTGCTAATTAATTATAGTTAGTGCACATTTTAACTCCTTAAAATCAGGATTTAGTGTCATTTCCACTAAGGAATGTTTCCACTTAGCTAATAGCAGCCTTTAGTCTAATTATTAGGTAATTTAATTCCCAAATTATCCCTTAACTGCTGAAATCTATAACTATCAATCAGCCTTAAAACTAATTTAACTGTGAAAATCTATTTATTTCTAACAACTAAACAGAATTGACTTATGATTACTCCTAGAATTACTACAGCTATAACCAATTCCAGCTATTAATCAAATAGTAATTTAAGGCAGAAAAATACATTAAAGACAAGATTTTCAGTGATTCAAAACTTGTAATCCCACAGAATCTTAATTAAGCAGACAACTAAAAATTTGCTATAAACAAATAGAATGCCGAGTGATTTGAATGGCTATATACACAGGACGTCAACTATGAGATTACCTAGACCCAACAGAATGCCAAACAATTCAAATTTATACGAACGACCTAATCAACGAAGCTTAAATAATCGATTACATATTACAACTGATAAGTAAACAATCAGAAATAGATAAACAAGAAAACAGGGATTCGAGTAGCATTTGACAGAAACAGTGAGTTATAATACAATCTAACTAATCGACGAAACTTATTGAATCGATTACACAACTTATTATATACTATGCAACGAAACAGAATCAATTCGACCAAACAAAAGGGTCATTTGAAGATGGACAGAACAAATTCAAAGACAAAGATTGAAAATTTACATAAGCTAAACTAAATGTGTAATCAGACATTAGCAGAAAATATGCAGAATAAAAGGAAAGGAAAAAATTACCTCCAAAGCTTAAACTGGACGGGCTTCAATCAGTTGAAGTCTTGACTCGAGTCTTTGAGGCTAAAACGGACCTTAATCGAGTGTTCTTGACTAAGAACACTTGACTAAGGTCAGTTGCGACCTCAAATTCTTTGGTTCTTCCAAATTCGTTCAACCAGTTGAATTAAAATTCGACCAATTCTGGCCTGATTCGAAGGAAACTAGGGGTGATTTAGGGACGATGGAGGTCAAATGGTCACAGGGTGTGACTTGGGAAAGATTTAGGGTTGGCGCCGCCACCAAGGGATCTTGTGGCGGCGCTAGGGTTCTTGGACTTAAATTGATATTCGACGAGTTCTAGGCAGATTCGAAAGAAACTAAGGTTGGTTTTGATATGAGGAAGGTCTAACAGGGGCATGGTGTTAATTTGGGGTCAAACGGACAAGGTGAGGTTTGGGTCAATTCTTCGATTTAATATTCGAAGAACTCAGGGATGATTCGAGAGTGATGGAGTAGGGATTTGGAATGGGGAGGTCGAGGTGGTTATTTGGTGTAATTTTCAGGCGGATTGGGATCGGCGCCGCCATCGGAAAAGGGGAGGATTTGGGGGCGGCTTGGCTAGGGTTCTTCGTCTCTGATGAGAGACGATGAACAGGGATACGAGGGGGGGTGTTCGGTTAGGGGGCTGGGTAGGATATTGGATTTATATAGGGGTGGGATGATTTGATCTCAGCCGTTTGATCAAGCGATATTGACGGCCTGGATTGGTTAGCTTAAAGGGAACGGTGTCGTTTGGGGAATGATAGGGTTGGACCGGGTTATGTAACGGGTGAGGGAGATGGGTCGTGAGCCGTTGGATGGTTTTGGCTAAACGGCTGAGATCCATTCGCTTGAAACGGCGTCGTTTCTTTGATGGTGAAGCTGAACTGGACCGTTTGATCAAGCGAGATCAACGATCCAGATTCAACTACCCAAGACGACGTCGTTTTAGGTAGCTGCAGATGGATCGGATTTGGTTTGTGTTTGGACCTGTGGTGTGGGTATGGTTTTGGGCTTGGAAAAATGTTTGGGGCAGCCCAATTCCGGACTTTCTCCTTGTTCTCTTTATTTCTTTATTTCTAATTAATAAAACCTACAAATTCTAATTTTAAAAAAAAAATTAACTAACTAAAAATAGTAATTATTATGAACAATTAATTATCAATTTAAAAAGCAATCATACAATTAAACACTGAAAAATGCAAAAAATACATATTTTTAATTTTCAATTTTGTAAATCACACCTAATTACTGTTAATTGTAAATTAAATCCTAAGTGTAAATAGGATATATTTTTCTTGCATTTTATATTAACTTAAACAGACAAACGCGCACAGACAAATACAAACAGTAAAAGAAAAATAACACAAAAATTCACAAAAAATCACACACAACCCAAAACTATTTTATTTTGAATTTTTGGGAGTAATCCTCATATAGTGCAAAAATCACGTGCTCACATGGTATATCATGTGATTTCACGGAGGTTGCAGGTATAGGTTATTACAGCTGGTTCGGACTCATTCTGAGTATAGATGTGAGATTCTGATCTTGTGTATGATTTCGGAAAGTGAAATGCGGTCCTACAGTTTATGGTTTAGATGGACCGTGAAATTTTAGCTATATTGTGTTATCGGACCTATACGAGATAGGGTGATGAGGGATCACCCCGGGTATATGCTTGGTAAGGTCATTCAGCTATTGGGTTGCTTCTAGTATGACTCTGGGTACGCTCGAGGACAAGCGTTTGTTTAAGTTGAGGAGGATGTGACGACCCGACCCGTCGTCTCATGTGTTACTGCTCCATTTTCTCCATTTTATGCTTCTTCATATTTCGTTATTGGTATGTGGTGTGTTAGAGTTGATTTGGATTGGTTTTGATAAGAAATGAGATACTTAGTCTCTTTAAGGAAGGCTTAAGTTGGAAAAGTCAATCGGACATTGACTTATGAGTTATAGGGCTCGGATGTGATTTCCGGTTATTCGGTTAGCTTCGGGAGGTGATTTGTGACTTAGGAGTGCGATCGGAATTGATTTTGGAGGTCTGGTGTAGAATAAGGCTTGAATTGGCGAAGTTAGTATTTTGGCGATTTTCGGTTGATAGGTGAGATTTTGATCCGAGGGTCGGAATGGAATTCCGAGAGTTAATCTAGCTTCGTTAGGTGATTTTGGTTATGTGTGCAAAATTTCAGATCATTCGGAGGTGTCTTGGTCGGGTTTTTGATCGAATGCGCATTTCAGAAGTTTTAAGAAAAACTTAGGCTTGAATCCGGTGTAATCCAATGATTTCGGTGTTAGTTGAGGCGCTTTGATGATTGGAGCAAGTTTGAATAATTTTTTAGGATGTGTTGGTGCCTTTGGTTGAGGTCCCGGGGGCCTCGGGGTGATTTCGGATGGCTAACGGGATGAAATTCAAGTTAAGAGGGTGGCAGATGTTTGCTGGTATCTGGTATTCTCGCTTCTGCGGAAATGGACCGCAGAAGTGAGGGATTGGTCGAATAAGCGGTTTAAGGCTGAGTTGGGAAGTTCCGCAGAAGCGGAAGTATTTTCGCCTAAGCGAGTCCGCAGAAGCGGACACGAAGTCGCAGAAGCGGTTTGGGCATGGAGGTGAGATTTCGCAGAAGCGGGAAATTGTGTCATAGAAGCGGCCTTGGTGATTTAATGAAATTCCACGTAAGCGGCAAAAATCGCAAAAGCGGTCACGCGTAAGCGAGCATGGGGATCGCAGAAGCGGAAACCCCTGAAGCCAGTAGGAGATTTATATTCATTTTTGCTCCGCGAGGGTTATGTTATTTCCACCATTTTTAAACGAGCTTGAGAGCTATTGGACGGATGTGAAGG
>MU727465.1:30266-56204 GCA_026770625.1 Nicotiana glauca
TTTCACCGGTTCGAGGTGAGTAATACTTGTAAATGATATCTTGAGGGTTTGAAACCTGGATTGCACACCGTAGTGCTATATTGAGGTGACTTGCATACCGGATAGTGGGCGTGGGGTAGAGCACCGCTGGGGATTGTGACTTGGTCCGTCCCGATTGATTAAATTACGACGTATTTGACTGAAACTACTTGTTATCATCATAATATTGGGCTGATTGCCATGTTTGGGCTTCGTGCCAACTATGTGAATCCTTCAGGGATTGATATCACTGTTTTCGCATTACTTTGCATATTATTTGATTTCAGTCCTAAGTTTAAACACTGTTTTTGAAATGTTCAGCCATATTTCTAAGATTTGAAACTTAAGCTACATTTTCTGACGTTTTGAGCTGAGAGTTATTACTTTAATACTGCCCGAGTGGCTTACGTGCATGTTCTGGACTGAGGATGGATCGAGCTGCACGCTGCAGCGATGCTATGTTGATATTGCGCTTGGGCTGTAGAAGCCCCTCCGGAGTCTGAATCCCCACAGTGAGCGCGGGTACCCAAATGGATCGGGCTGCGCGCCACAACGGTCATATGCATTGCATCGCATTCATGCATTGGTTCCTGTTTGTACTACGTGGCATGACATTTAGCACTCTCATTCCATTGGCAACCATGCTACTTCTTGCATTGTCTATCGGATACCCTGGTGTTAGTTGTTAGTGGAGTGCTGTGCCCGAGGGGCTGACTTATGTGCTGACTCGCACTATCTTTTTCGCATTTATTTTCTTAACTGTTGAAAAAGATATTTTCAAAAAGGTTTTAACTAAGCCCAGGTATTTTCTAAAGGATTTCAGGGTTTTACTATTTTCTCAAAGGGTTGCACTGTTCTGTATAGCATGATGGAGTGTCTTACGTGATTTCTTGCTGCTCAGTTATTATTTACTCTCATTACTCACTGAGTTGGAGTACTCACTTTACTCCCTGCACCTCACGTGCAGTTTCAGGAAATTGTTACCCGGTAGCGGGTTGAGCTGATTGAGGATTTGCTATCGTAGCCGAGCAAGGTGACTGCATGCGTTCGCGGCATCGGACTTCGTCTTTTGATTCTAAATCTTATTTTGTATATTATTGGCCCTGTAGTTGTGTTCAGATTTTCTTTAGATGCTCGTGACTTGTGACACCCCGGTCGAGCTGTGTTGGGTTGTAGATATCGATTATTATTGTCATTAAGTTGTATTAATCTATTCATTTATGTTTAATAATTTTGAAAGAGGCGTCGTTGTTCTGTTGGCTGGCCTTGTCTTCACGAGAGGCGCCATCACGACCGGGTTTGGGAATTGGGTCGTGACAGTAATGCCCCAATTCTGCTTACGCAAAGGCTATTGTGAAGATCACACATCACCCATCCCCTAGGAGAAGCACTTACTAGTTTGGGTTTTCAAGTTATATTTTATTGTAGGAGACGCACTTCCTAAATTGAGATTTTACTCCTAGGAGACGCACTTCCTAGTTTGGATCATATGAGTTTGAGTTATTGAAGTTTCACCCCTAGGAAATGCACTTCCTAGCCTGGGTCTTTCAAGTTATGTTTTGTTTTAGGAGACGCACTTCCTACATTGAGTTTTTCCTCTAGGATACACACTTACTAGTCTAAGTCTTTCAAGTTATATTTTGCTCTAGGAGACGCACTTCCTAAATTGAGGTTCCACACCTAAGAGACGCACTTCCTAGTCTGGGTCTTTCAGAATATACTTTTAGGAGACATACTTCCTAAATTGAGATTTTACCACTAGGAGATGTACTTCCTATTTGGTACATTTAAGTTCATTAATAGGATACACACTTCCTAGTTTGATTCATTGAAGCTTCACCCATAGAAGAACACTTCCTAAATTGAGAGTTCATTCATAAGAGACGCACTTCCTAGTTTGAGTCATTGAAGTTTTACCCCTAGGAGACGCACTTCCTAGTATGGGTTTTTCAGGTTATATTTTTAGGAGACGCACTTCCTAAATTGAGAGGTCATTCATAGGAGACGCACTTCCTAAATTGAGAGTTCATTCATAGGAGACACACTTCCTAATTTGAGTCATTGACGTTTCATCCATAGGAGACGCACTTCCTAAATTGAGATTTCATTCGTAGGAGATGCACTTCCTAGTTTGAGTCATTTAAGTTCTGCCCTAGGAGATGCACTTCCTAATCTGTTTCATTGAAGTTTTACCTGTAGGAGACGCACTTCCTAATCAAGGTCTTTCAAGTTACTCTTTTAGGAGACGCACTTCCTAAATTGAGAGTTCATCCATAGGAGACGTATTTCCTAGTTTTAGTCACTGAAGTTTTCACCCCTAGGAGACGCACTTCCTAGTCTTGGTCATTTAAATTCACCCCTAGGAGACACACTTCCTAGTTTGTTTCATTCAGGTTTTATTTTTAGCAGACGCACTTGCTAGTCAAAGTTTTTTGGTTTTACTCATAGGAGATGCACATCCTAGTCTACTCTTTATTTTGCTCTCATCATTGCATCAATAGTATAAGTCGTTTACAATTTTGTTAACAATTCACAAATCTTCCTAATGCAAACTGGGGTAGAGATTTTGTTTGTTTCGGAGAAATCCTCCATAAGGAAAAAACAAGTACCAGACAGGTTTGACCGTAAATTCTCAGGACCCTCCTGGATAATGGGACTTAGTTTTAAAATTCGAAACATTCATGAGTACAAGATCTTGCGCAAGATCTACTTTGTGAAAATATAAGTTGGATTGAAGTTTTCATTCATAGGAAAATACTCAATTGGAAATTTTCAGGACCCTCATGAATAATGGGACCTAGATTTAATACCTCTATTAGGTAACAAGATTTAGCGTAAATTCTGCCGTAGGGAAGTATAACTTAGCCTTAAAGTTGTCACTCTTAAGATGAGATTTGATTTTGATTTTCAGGACCCTCTTGGATAATGGGATTTAGCTTCAAGACCTTCACAGATAACAAGATTTAGTGAAAGTCATACCTTTAGGAAACATCATTTAGCTTAAAAACTATCAATTAACTAGGAATTTTCAGGGCCTTCCTGGATGATGGGATCTAGCTTTAAAATTCTTGGAGATATTTGGTAACATGATTCAATTAACAATTACAGATGTGCCCAGCTACCAAACTGGGGCAGAAAATTTTCTTTGTTTTGTCTATTTTGTTGAAATCAAGCACCCACCTGGAGAACAAGGAAAGCAGTTCAAATTTCAAAGGAAGGCAACACAGGTTTCAAGGGAAAACATGTCAAGTTTCGAGGAAAAGCAGTGTAAGTTCAAGTGTTGGTAATCAGGAGCCCGCCTGGAGAATGAAGGGAAGAAACAATTCAAGTGTTGGTAATTAGGAGCCCGCATGGAGAACGAAGGGAAGAAGAAATTCAAGTGTTGGTAATCAGGAGCCCACCTGGAGAACGAAGGAAATACAGTTCAAGTTTTTGGCAATCAGGCGCCCACCCGGAGAGCAAGGGAATACAATTCAAGTTTTGGCAATCAGGCGCCCACTTGGAGAGCAAGGGAATACATTTCAAGTTTTGGCAATCAGCCGCCCACCTAGAGAGCAAGGGAATACAGTTCATGTTTCAGCAATCAGGTGCCCACCTGGAGAGCAAAGGAAAATGGTGCAAGTTTCTAAGGAAAATAGTTCCAAGTAGCAAGAGAGGATAGTTCAAGCTTTAGCAATCAGGCGCTCACCTGGAGAGTAAGGGAATATAGTTAAATTTTTAGAAATCAGGCGCCCACCTGAAGAACAAAGGGAAAACAGTTCAAGTATTGGAAATCAGGAGCCCAATTGGAGAACAAAGGAAAAACAAGGCAAGTTTCTGAGAAAAGGAAGATAACTCAAATGTTGGAAATCAGGAGCCCACCTAGAGAACAAAAGGAAAGCAGCAATGTTTAAAGAAAGACGATTCAAGTTCAGCAATCATGTACCCATCTGGAAAACAAAGGGAAAATAATTCAAGTTTCAAAGGGAAATAATACAATTCAAGTGTTGGTAATCAGGCGACTACCTGGAGAACTAAGGGAAAGCAGCAATGTTCAAAGGAAGACGGTTCAAGTTTAGCAATCTGAATCCCACCTAGAGAACAAGGGAAAACAGTTCAAGTTTATAGGAAAAACAATGCAAGTATTGGCAATCAAGCATCTACCTGGAGAATAAGGGAATTCACTTCAGAATGCAATTCAAGTCAGCAATAAAAGAATCTCGCGACAAGAATGCGAGTCAACATTCCGAGATGATCAACGGAAGTTAGTCATAATCCAGAATAAAAAAAGGGCAAGAAGTGAATCCAAATGCAGAAGTTGATGAAAGATGTGAGTTGCTCAAGACATGGCTGAAATTACGAGTATTACATGTCTGGTCTTGATCCGAAGATAATCATCATAACTACGGGTACGGTTCCCGTGACATAGTTGTGATATATAATTTCCAAATCCGGGGGGTACACTTATGTGACCCGGCCACAATAACTAATAATGTTAATAATTTAAACATGTTTAAATCTTGGGTACGACTCCCGTGAAACGATTCGAAATGTATATCAAACAAAGAAGTGTACGCCAATCGTAACTTGTTCCAGAATGATTCCATAAATAAATAAAAGCAGTTTAAAGGAATAAAATGCACGTAGGTTTTTAAATATGTAATAAATTAGATAATTAGGCCAATAATAATAGTTGAGAGACCATTCTAAAACTACGAAACCCGGGAATGCCTAACACCTTCTACCTGGTTAACAGAATTCCTTACCCGAATTTTTGTGTTCGCAGACCATAAATAAGAGTCAATTTTCTCGATTCGGGATTTTAAAAACGGTGACTTGGGACACCATAAATTATCCCAAATGGCAACTCTGAAAATAAATAAAATAATCTTATTTCAATTAGTGTCACTTTAATTGGAAAAACTCCTTTATACCCTTCCGGGGGTAGGAAAAAGGAGGTGTGACACCTATGAATTAGTGGGGGACGATAAAGTCATGTATATGGGAAACTCGTCCTCTGCTAAGGTTGTAGGAAAAGGAACTGTTGAGTTGAAGTTTACTTCCGAAAAGATGGTCATGATGAAAGACGTATTGCATGTTCCTCACATTCGGAATAACTTGGTGTTAGGTACACTACTTTCGAAATATGGTTTTAGAATAATTTTTGAGTCAGATAAATTTATTTTATCTATGAATGGTATGTTTGTGGGAAAAGGCTATGCTACAAATGGCATGTTCAAACTCAATATTGATAATGAAAATATTTCTGCTTATATTATGGAGTCTCTAAATTTATGGTATGAACGTCTAGGTCACGTGAATTTTAGATCCATTCAACTTATGGTAAATCATGGATTAATTAAAAAATATGAAAAAGATCATATTGCTAAGTGTCTTACTTGTAGTAAGTACAAGATAACAAAAAGGCCTTTTAAGTCGGTTCAAAGAAAATTCACACTTTTGGAATTAATTATTTGTGAGATGGATTGCGGAAAGAGATAATTATTACTTTTATTGATGATTATTCAAGATATACATATGCCTTTCCATTAAGAACAAAAGATGAGGCCTTTGAGAGTTTCAAAACATATAAAGCAGAAGTTGAGAATAAATTGAGTTCGAAAATTAAATCAATTAGATATGATAGAGGTGGAGAGTACTTGCGTTCAGATTTTATTAATTTTTGTGAAAGAGAAGGTATTGATAAACAATTGACTACGTCCTGCACACCACATCAAAATGGTATAGCTGAAAGAAAAAATAGGACTTTCATAGAAAAGGTTAATTCTATGCTTTATAGATCGGACATGCCTAGAAATTTGTGGACTGAAGCTTTATTTTCAGCCTGTCATATTTTAAACCGAATTTCTTCCAAGAAATTCGATACATCACCTTATGAACTTTTGAAGAATTGAAAGCCAAATATTAATTATTTTAAAGTGTGGGGTTGTTTGGCTTATGTTAAATTACAAGATCAACATATCACTAAGGTTGGCTATAAAAGAATTGATTGTGTATTTATTGGTTATTCGCTAACCAGTAAGGCTTATAGATTCTTAAATTTTGAAACTCCAAGTCCACACACAATTATTGAATTTGTACATGCTAACTTTTTTTAGCATATTTTTTCTAAGAAAGAAGGATATCAAAACAAGATACATGCTCTTCTACACCTCCTCTTAAAAGATAAATAGTTGAATCATTGGAAGAAAGTCAACAAAGACGTAGTTCTAGATCAATTAAACCAAGAGATTTTAGACCTGATTTTCAAGTCTATTTGATAGAAAAAGATCCTGAAAGTTATGCTGAAGCAATGTCTTCACATAATGTCATTTTTTGGCGTGAAGCTATTGAAAATGAAATGCATTCTATCATGTCAAATAACATGGGGATTTTATCGGACCTTCATCTTGGATGTAAACCTATTGGCTGCAGATGTGTTTTAAGGAAGAAATTGAAGTCTGACGGCACTTTAGATAAGTACAAAGTGTGTTTGGTGGCAAAAGGTTTTACTCATGAAAGATATTGATTGGTTTGATACTTTTGCACCAGTAGCTCAGATCACATCCATTCGTCTTTTAGTTTCTTTAGCAGCAATTCATAGATTTATAATTCATCTGGAGATTTAGATGAAGAAGTTTACATGAAACAACGAGAAAGATTTATCATTCCTGGTCAGGAACATAAAGTTTGTAAGCTTCTTAAATCTCTTTATGGATTAAAACAAGCTCCAAAGCAATGACATGAGAAATTTAAAAAAAAAAACCATGATTTCTAATGGCTATTTAATTAATGATGGTGATATTTGCATATTTAGTAAATTTTAAGGAAATTCTGGTGTTCTAAGTTGTCTAGATGTAGATGACATGTTGATATTTGGAACTGATATTGAAAGGGTCAAGGAAACGGAATCATTTCTTGCTTCTCAATTTGAAATGAAAGATCTTGGAGAAGCTGATGTGATTTTGGGCATTAAAATTGTAAGACCAGCTGATTGATTGACTCTTACTCAATCAAGTTATATTGATAAAGTTCTAAAGAGATTTGGTCATTTTGACGATAAGCCTTCTCTTACTCCATTGGATCCTAGCATCAAACTAGTGTGTAACTCTAGTGATGGTTTTGATTAATTGACTTATTCTCAGATTGTTGGTAGTCTAATGCATGTCATGCATTGCACTAGGCTAGATATTGGTTATGCAGTAGGAACATTGAGCAAGTTCACTAGTAACCCCAAAATTGAGCATTGGAATGCCTTAATTTGTGTTTTAAGGTACTTAGAGGGTACAATTAATATTGGCCTTCATTATTCTACATTTCCAGTAGTTCTTGAAAGCTATAGTGATGCTACTTGGAATTTTGATATGAATGACTCTAAGTCTATTACTGTTTGGATTTTCACTCTGGCTAGAGAAGCAATCTCTTGGAAATCAAAGAAGCAAACATGTATTACTCACTCAAAAATGGAATCAAAATTTATAGCATGTCTTTTGCTGGAGAAGAAGCTGATTAGCTTAGAAGTATTCTGGTAGATATTCCTCTATGGAGTAAGCCAGTGTCACCTTTGACTATCTATTGTGATAATAAAGCTGCTATATTTCGGGCTTCAAGTGATTGCTATAATGGCAAATCAAGACAAGTTCGTATTAAACACAATCATGTGAGAATATTATTGGAGGATGGCGTAATATCCCTTCAATATGTGAAATCCAGGTGTACTTTAGCAGATCATTTTATCTAAAGGATTGCAAAGAGTTGGTGGTAGAGACTTGTAAAGGAACGGGAATAGAACCTGCTGTAAATTGATTGTACTTTATAGAAACCCTACCTAATGATATCATCTTAGGTTCAAAGAGACAAACAAGTAATGTTACAATAATTGAGTACATTAATAAAAAAATTATTTGTAGAAAAATTGTGATAGATGTGCATATTCTTACTGTAGAGGAGGATGAGATTTTATTCTCTTAATAAATCTATAAGATTGATTTCAGTTAGGGTGTGTAGGAACACTCTTGATAGATTTAACGATACTTTGCTGTGAAGGAGGGTGAGCTTAATTTCTCTTAATGAATTCATAGACTATTTGGTTGGACTATGCAAAGTAACTCTTGATGAATTCATCGCTCTAAGTGCGAAGTGGAGGCCGCTTCAATAAGATTTTTTGACAGAAAAATCTTAAAGCACTTAGATAAAAGAGTTCAGGACACATGGCCGTAGGTGTCAAAGGATATCGATTTTCACCGAAAAAATAGTAATGTGCGTAAGGTATTTTCTACTTCATTCAATGAACTACTTAGTTCAAAATTCGTTCATCAAGTAGTCAATGATTTAGAATGCCTTCACTAGCTAATGGTTCAAGTCCAAAAAACACAATTATTGATGAATGTTACTCGAATAATGTCTCAAAAAAATTTTGAAACAAGTGGGGGATTGTTGGAATAAGTATTTCAATAAATTTGAAACAATGTATTTGATAATTAATGTATTTACAAAAGACTTTATTTTTTAAAGTGAATGAATGTAAATTCATTCTTGATTTACTACATACGTTTTGATTTTAGCAAATAAATTTCATCTTCCAAATTCATGAATATATTCACGAACTTATTAAATAATAAACTTATCTTTCAAGAGTCTTTAGCCTATAATAGGGCTGATTATCTTTGAAAAATACAAACAATTCAAAAACTGTTTTTCCTTAAAATACTACGAGAGACATTGATCAAATGGTGAAATCATAGATTCAAGAATAAAATAGCAACATTCTTGAATGCTACTTGTTGTGTAGCTTAGTTGAATCCCGGAGATAGAGTTGTTATTTATTCTTCCGTTTGCTCGTGGAAGAGACTCCAACTATCTCCAAGAAACATTTTCTCTACGTGCCTCTAAGCCAAGCAAGTTTATTTTCTAATATTGTTGTAATTCTTGTTCTAACACGTGTTGTCCTAATAAATTACCTTACAATATTGATAGATATTAGTTAAACTTTTAAAAAATACACTTAGCAAATACTCGTATCAATACGTACTGATCAGAGGCGGATCCAGCTAATTGACACTGGGTTCAATTGAACCCATAACTTTTGATGCATCACATAAATTTGTATGTAAAAATTCACTAAAATTGCAATAAATAATAAATATGAACCCATAATTTTAAAACTACAATGAGTTCATGGTAAGAACCTTAAAGGTTGAACCCATAGAATTTAAATCATGAATCCGCATATGCTAATACTTGAGTTCTATAACATACTCTATATATGCTAAACAAGTTTATGGGCTAATATTGTCAATAACCGTAATTAAAATTAATGGAAGTGCCAAGCACCAAACGGTGTCGTGTACAAATTTCAAGTCATGCATGTAAGACACCCGTGAAAATAGAAACAAATATAGGTAAATAAAACAAATACATTAAAACTATTTTTAAATTTCTTTTATGTTGAAAAGAGGGAGTAGTAGATGCAATATTGAAGACGATCACAAGAAATGCAAGGAGGTCTCTGTTTGTAACGGAGTCATAATTCCACAAAATATAGTAATATCTTTTATCTTCCATAATCAACCAAACAACATTAAATTCCTACAAAGCAACAAACTTACCTATGGTGCTTGAATTAATTTCTTTCCTTTATACAGTCTAGCTCTCGTCAGGGGCGGAGAATACTGGGAATGGTTCGATCGAATTAAGTAGTTTTAGTTCAAATCTTGTATTTACCTTAAACAAATTAATTGAATATTTATAAATTATTAAGTCCTAATAACTTAAAAGGAATAGACTTCCGAACCAATAAACTTAAAATACTAAATCTGGCTAGTTATTGCCTTTCTTTGTAGATTTCCTATTAGAGGTGTCAAATGGATGAGATGACCAATTTATGCATTCTTCGATATCTTAACCTTTATACTCACTTTTTAAACTCATCACACTTTACATAAAAAAAAAAATTGGTTTCTCATCCGGTATCCGATATCTGCGTTAGAGCCCGACTATAATCGATTCGGAGAGAATCGTTCCCTACCAAAAATTTTTCGATACCCAGGGCTTGAACTCGAACAACGATCCTTTGAAAGAAAGAGAAAGAGAAAAAAAGAAGAAAATAATTTAGGAAGCAAACAAGAGTATCTTTTCTAGAAATTAGGTAATAAAACTCTTTACCTGCCCAAAGAAAAAGTGTATTGAAAACTATAGGCAGCTTTTCTGTTGTAGATGAAAACAATTGGGGTACAATACGTAATTATTTCAAATAGGGAAGAGTAAAATAAACGAAGCAAGAAAAACCGGACAAAGGAAAAAGAGGAGAAACCACACAAATAGCGCAACGTACAAGAAGGTTGAAAGTTGAAACCCAGCAACGGTAACAGCCCTTTGCTTCTTCTTCAGTCAAGTAAGCTGAAAACCCTTTTCTCTTCTTTCTTCTTTTCATTTTCTTAATGATCCTATCAAGTTTTTTCACTTGAAATTTTCTGTATTGCATCAAATTCGTTTCAATTATTGAATTTGGGTGAAACCCTTTAAAGCATATATACTTGTTGTCTCAATTAGTAAAAGGATACTAACTAAAGGTCTCATTTTATACTTCCCAATTGTCTTATTGAGCTGTCTATTATTATGCATTAATAGGTGTATTCAATGTTTCACTATTTTGACCACTCATTTTATTTATGTTGTACAAAATGGTAGATTGCAGTTTAGTTTGATAGCTTAGTTGTATTACATATGCAGTGTTTTGTATTATTTTTTTCATATCTTTTTATGATTCACTGTATGCATGTGCAGAGCTAATAGGACACGGGTTCAACTTCGCTCAGACTTCAATACATAGCTTAGATAAAGATGTAAAAGATTACCAAAATTTCAATAAATATGATATTTTGAACCCATAATTTTAGATGTGCAGTAGATTCAGTGGTAAAAACATAAAAATTGAACCCGTCAAGTTAAAATCTTGGATCCTCCTCTGTATATGCGATCTCCTTAGCCTATTTTTTGATGAAGTGATATGTGATCTGCTTACGCGTAGCCTATCCATTTGCATTAATGCATAAGGGGTCTATGAAAATTCAATTTTTAGTGATGATTATGCTAACGTTATACTTTACTTTGTTATTGTAGAATTTGATAGAGTTTTAGTGATCAATTAGCTCTTCGAGGGCTTTTAATGGATAGTATTGTAGATGCACTGAACAATGCATATCAAGATTTTGTTGCAGCAGCTGCAGTTGCACTTGAATCAAAGGAGAGTTCAAATGGTCAGAAAACAGTAGCAACTGATGCTGCATTAGAAAACTTTAAGCAACGATGGGAGTTGTTCAGGGTTGCTTGTGATCAGGCAGAGGAGTTTGTTGAGTCAGTTAAGCAAAGAATAGGTTCTGAATGTCTTGTCGATGAAGCTACGGGCTCTGTTTCAGGGAAGCCTGGGCAATCATCAGCAACAAGTGGCCTTCAACCGATTAGTGCTGTTAGATTGGAGCAGATGAGTAAAGCTGTCAGATGGCTAGTGATAGAATTGCAACATGGTTCTGGAGCGAGTAGTGCTTCTCCACACCCCAACCCTTCTGCTCCTTTTGATGCTAGATTTACTGAAGATGCCGCTCAATAGGTATACTGAAATTTTGCTCATATTTCTTTTCCTCCTTGTTTGCGTTGACTATCCTAGATAATATGGGAACAAATTTTGTATTATTTAATGAACTATAAGCAAATAAGCTTTGTTTCCTGGACTCGATGAAGCAAGTAAGTTCTAGAATGTTCCTTGAAACTGAAGCTGGCTCCTATGTAGGAGCTGCTGTCACATTTTACTAAGACACTATGGTTCGCTTAATTCATGATTGAGGAGTTCTTTTCTCCTCCCTTTCAACAAGCAAGACAAAAGACCTATCTTACTTTTTAAATGCTTCATATTCTTCATAAAAAGATGCTTCATATTGTATATTTGTTTCGCAAAAGAACATGGTCGTATTTTACTGTACTTAGAGTAGTACGTGTTTCCATCTTATGGGGATGTTTGACAAGAAAGAAAATTTGGGGAAAGAAGTTGTTCCGTCATATAATAAAATGTGGGGGGGGGGGGGGGAGTAGATAGTTAAACTTCTCGTTAATGTCTTGCTCGTCATGAAAAGGAACAAAGTGTAAACAAGAAATTTGCATGATCTTCTTTTCCCCTTGCATATGCCTACGCGCACACACATACACACACACACACACACATCATGTAATATGTACAAATCTATATCCGCAGCATGTTGAATTTATTTTTGACTAGTCAATGGTGATGCTAGGAAATTATCTAGACTTAGGTCATGCCACTCGACCTTGGAAATGCAATAGAGAGATACAAAATCACCTAGGTCATGCCACATGTAAAGTTGTTCTCTTTAGAGGACAATTCATGCAAAGTCAAACTTCCATAAAAGGACACAAATCAAGTTCTTTTAAATATCTATCTTGAGCTTCTCATCTTCTGAAATTGCTCCATTGTGGTAACGATCTTATAGAAAAGAGAGTTGATAGCATAATGTTGAAATCGAAGAAAATTAAATCTTAAATTACTGAATAACAAGAGCTAGAATTACGTCTTAACATCTTGTTATATTGAAGTTTGGTGTAAAACGGAGATGTTTTGTAGTTAGTTGGTGCTGCTTGTTTAAAAGCATGGGGTGTATGCAGACTACATTTTGTTACTTCGTGATTTGCCTCTAAGTTATGGTCCTTGATAAATGCAACACTCATCATTCAATGGGTCCATAGCATGGTGGCGGATATGACATCTCGTCTGATGTTGTGCAAATTGGAAGCTATTGCAGACTGCTCCTGTTATATTTTTGGTTGTTATTGAGGGAAAGAAATAGGATAACTTTGAAGGGATTGAAAGTTTGTGGTCGAGAGCAAATGGAATTACCTATTGTGTAGATAGTTGGCTAGATTTTAAGGAGGAAAATATACGCTCACAACTGAATTCTGGAAAGATGTGACCATCTTGGTATTAATGATATTTTAATTTACCTAATTTTTTAATTTGGCGAGGACAGCTTTTCAGTCTTAACTAGCCAAACTTCCTGATTGCAATGTCTTATTTTTTTCTTCTTGTAAATAACAATTAATTTACATGGCTTGTGGAATTGGCTAGGGTTGTTGGGGCTTCATTTACTTTAATAATTGATAAACAAGAGTTTTACTTATCAAAAAGTTAATAAACAAAAGTTTTAGTGTTCCTCTAAAGTAGCTAGCTAGTGCGATTAATTCCTTTATGCAGCTTGTGAAAGATTGTTAGGGTTATTAATTATTTGGATTCATTTACTTCAATAATTAGTTACCAAAAATTCTCCTATTTTATTAAAGTGACTTGTTAGTTCGACTGCAACCCATCTGAAAGGACGAATAACCATGTTGGTAGAAAGACTCCTCAGTTAAAAGTCGTATAAGGTCTAGTGATTCCTACATGTTTCTTCACTCCCTCTTCGAATGAGCCCTCTTTTTTCTTTAATTTAAAATATCATAGTGTTTGAAATTTTACTTGTTTTATTTGAGACTGGCCCTGCAAGCGGTACTAGTATTAAACTAATTATGATCCCAGTATTATATTATTTATTCCTTCAATGCCATTTTATGTGACAATCTTTCCTTTTTGGTCTCTTCTAAAAAAGACTCTTCCTTTTTACGGGTTCGTGGTAACATGCAAGCATTACGTAGAGGAAAACATACTTGGTTAAGAAAATTAAAGTTTTATGGACCGGAGAGAGGACCAATATTGATGATAATACTCTGAGCAACCCTTTTTAACTCAAAATCGCTTTTCGTTACTACCTGAAACCTTGCAACATTGTAATGATATTGTTCATGCATCAATAATCTTTGAGGGGAATGTGCAGAAAGAGTGCAACAGCAGGCACTTAGAATAATTGGACTTGTTTTCTTATATTTGGAAATATGTTAGTTAATTGGTCTAGTATCAACTCCTGGTTGTGAGGAAAGTAATAGAAGCTAGCAAAACTCTTAATAAGTTATCTTCCATCTAAATGTATTACTGTGAGTAACCACAAGTTTTTGCAGCAATTATATGCTATGTTCACATTGTTTGAGCTAAGTTTGTCCTCACTTTTCAGATAGACAAATGAAACTAGAAGAAACATGGTTGCTTTGTATTCTATGCTTGTCCTTAAAAAGGAAAGAGCAATGATTAACTCTTGACTGTTTTCAGGTGACTGGCAAAGACTGGTAAACAGGCAGAGACAGACAAACAGATCAGCTATGCCTCAGTAAGCCGCTAAAGTTGTACGTTGGTTGTATCAAATCATGTTGTAACGCTGTAGAAATGCTCCGATTCTATCACAGCATGACCACCCCACTGTTAGGTGTTTTTCAGATTTCAAAATCACGTGCCCCTGTGTATATATACACAAAGTATACACAGGCTATATTCATGTGCCTGCTATATATTACAGTTACACTTTTGAAATTTGTTTGTACTTACAAAAGTGGTAGTTCATATTGTTGTTGAAAAATGCTCAGACGTATTGTTTCTTATAGATGTTCTTAATTTACATATTCTTGATGATGATATCATAGAGATTTAATTGCCTTCCCTTAAGAAATATATCTGAGGCATTGCCAAGTGTCTTGTTTTGTAGTTGTCTTAACCCTGATGAACTCAGTCAGTTGGCTTTGAAGACCCTGTAACTGCTGCAACAGCAGAAGTTTATGATGTTTTGAGTGTAATAAGACGCTTTAGCTTTCAAGCAATTTTAGCGTACACCTAAGTCTCAATTCCAAGCAAGTTCAGGTTGGCTGTATGAATCTTCACTGTCCATCTCGCCTCATTTAAGTTTGTCTCAGTGTAATATTAATAAAACGCTTTAGCTTGCTGCCACAAAATCTTGGCGCCAAGAGTTTTTCGCTAGGACATTATTGAGTCACGTTCGATATTATTTTGTAACTTGTAACGTAATCTTGAAAATAGTTCTCACTGCACTGGTTAAAATGAGCATGAACCCACTGTTTTTTACCAATACAGTGGATTGTTTGAATACCATTTCTCCCAGTTGTTTTCAACTGCCTTCCCTACATAGCAACTAATTGGAGGGACAGCACAGTAGATTGAGAACAAGAAAGGCAGACAGATTTCTTTTATATAACGTGATAGTGGGGTCAGTACTTCAAAATTATCATCTTAACAGTAAAATTATATTAGTAATGAAATCGCCTTAATTCCAATTATGAAATGGAAATTAGCACTTGGCAACGTTTTCTTTCTAATAAAGAAGCAAATTATGATAAACAAATTTACAGATCTTATGTAAAAAGTGTCGATAGTAAGTTGAGGGTCAGAAGAAGGGTCAAATCATCACAAGAACTCCCTGTACACATAGCAGTTAAGCATGAACTCCATCAAGATGACAAGCAGAGACCAACGCCATAAATCTATATGCATCAGAGCGAAGCAACGATAATAAGCATTTCTTTTCATTGATTTTAGGACCAGACCCAAGAATAGAGGTGTTTGAGGCAATGTACAGCGCTTAAGAACAACTTCTGAGATAAGATATATGCGAATATACAGGGACACTCGAGATACAAAAATAAATTCCGAGAGTTCGTTGCTTTCATATGGATATACAGAGGAGTGAAGAACACTGGGAGTTGCCCCAAGTATCTAGGAACCATGAACTGTAGAAGCACTACATATTCATAAATATCCTATAAGCAAGTCATGCGTAGCCTGCCCCAAAAGAACATTTTGTAATATCCTTGTCACTTTTGGAAGTTATGTGCCCCTTTTCACTTCATCCGTGATATCTCAACCTACAGATCAAGCTATTGTGATCTTAGAAAGCAAGGGTCGTAATTAGAAGATGTTCAATTGGTTCCAAGCTACACAAGAGGTTGCTACAATGGTGGAGAGTCTCCCCTAGCAGAATGTGGACACAAATCTGTCACATTGTCAGCTGCCCTACTGTTCTTGAGAAGATAAAACAGCTCAGCAGTTATACCTTCTTCTAATAGGTGGACTCCAGTGGCAAAATTCAGGCCATTGTTCTTGCTTACATCATCATTTGTCAAAATGTGTTCTTCCCATTTTATTCAATTACTTCGGAGGTTTTAAGTTCTTCAACCAACTCTTGATCAACCAACTTTGACATTGGGGTTGCTGGTGGTGGGGTGGGCAGGAGCACACAGAGCCCCAGGACCAACATTTGACATCTGTCTTTAAGATGTTAGGACACTCGTTATACCAGCATTTTCATCAATGGAATCTGTCATGTGCTTTTCAACTTCAGAGGCTTCAGCCATATTGACCAGAGAGGATTCTACTGGCTTGGTTGTGGATGAAATTGCATTATCGATTCTGTTGTCAACATTCTGTAATATAGGACTAATTTCTGGCTCTATAGAGTTGCAGCATAGGTCATCCTGCTGGTTCCTCAAGCATTGATCTAGAGACTTCTCAGCTGGAGCTACATAGAGAGGCTGTGGTTGCTCATCCACCATAGTTGCACAGTCAGCTTTGTTCAAGACATCATCTTCAAAACCGTTTGAATTTGCAAATGATGTGTCTGTAGAAGGAAGATTCTTCGTCGCATCCAGCTCCTCACCAACCATGACACCTCCATTCTCAGCAAACATATCAGCTGATGTGACCCCATCAAGGGAAAACAATTGAGTCGCACAAGCGGAGATGGATAATGGGCTGGTTTCCATCTCAACAGGAGAATGTTCCACAGCAGGTACTCTGTCTGCACAAGTGCCGTCCTGATCAATCTGGCCACCACTCAAATTATCAGTGGCAGAACTCGAATGCTGGAGCTCAGTCAGACCACCTACCACATAGGGTAATGTGTCTGTTCTATTGCTCGCATTCACCACTTCTGTGTAGTGACCAGGTGTGGCAGCAGTCAGCTGAAGTCCTTGTAGCATGAACTGGCCACTTCCAGGACCAAGTTGAGCATCCAACTGCGTCTGCACCCAGACTGCTAGAGAAAGTGCATGATCACGAATCAAAGAATCATAAGGTGGGCAGCGTAACATATCAACCAGAGCCTGCATATATTGGAACATACTGGTGGATGGAGTAATAGACCCTTTGTCACGGAGATATCTAATGCTTTTGAGAGTATGTTCACATAAGTTTCCCATTTTTGCCCAATTACAATCACAAATTGCATACTCTGAAGCTGGACTCCGGACAACATGCAGTTGATGCCGATCTTCCTGATCTACTACTTTTGAATAGTCACCCTCAACTAACACATCAGAATCTGGAATCTGCAAAGATTTCTGCCAAGCTGTTAAGCCACTCATCCATTCATTCTTCCAGTAACGTGCAAACTCATCCTTCCCTGAGTACTCATCAAGCCAGAAGTAAGAATGCACTGTGGTATCTAGCTTATCTACAAGCCAATCAGCACGTTCATACACACTTATTTCCTTCTCATTCAATAACCTAAGCTTCAATTGGTTGTGATAGTACTCCATCGCCGAGCATGTCTCCTGGCTGGCAAGAGGAAGAGTTCTCAATGCGCTAGTCCAGAGCCCTGGGTAGACAAAATCTGTCAGCAAATAAAGCCCCAACGAAGAACCACCTAAGTTTCAAACAGGAGTCTAAGAGAGTTATTTCAAGCACTCTTGAAGAATAATGCATTTTAGCAGAATAATACTAAGCTAGCACTTCTTTTTGTAAGGTGAGGACTCTCAAACGTGAAAGATTGCATGTATATCCACTATGAAGGAGTTGCTCAACCTATACATAATTTAGAGTTTAGAGTTTAAATGCTTAACAGCTGTCGCTATATGGGGTAAACTGAAAGATCATTATGTTGTTGAAGATTTGATAAGAGTTTTTGGACTCTATTCAGACTTGGACTGTTTTTTTTTTTCCTAAAGAAACTTAAGACTGTTATTGTACATACTTCTATACATCAGTACCTCCTTGGTTCTTTTCTTTTTAGTAATAATATATTTCTGATCTGGAGACAGACGAGCTACCGTTGCGCCACGGATCCTAGCTAATTAGTGATAATATATATACTTTATTCATCAAAAATAAATATCCAATATAGACATAGACGAAAATATGCAACTACTTATTGGAGCATGTGCATAAGGTATCCATCATAGGAAAACATCATGCAGTAAATTGATGGGATTCAGAATTCAAATATTGACAACTTTTGAGAGACTACTGTTTTTCATAGAAGTGTGTGAAACGTCTAAGATATTCCCAACAACTGTGACACAATGTGGACAAAGGGAGTATTAGTTTAAATTCATGTTAGTCGTGGATCTGAATCAGATTAGCAGCGTGTCAAATGGGTTAGCAAAAAACCTGTTTCGTAGGTACTTCAATCTAACTCCAACAACAAATCTTTTTGCAGTGACACAGTATCTGATTTACTGAATAGTATGCCTAACCTAGTCTTGGGTACCATGTGGCCTTGAAATAGTCCATAAAGTCTGCAGCATCCACGAAATCTTCCATAAATTCTTCAAACAAAACAGCAGTTCCATCCCCTTTGCAGATATGATGCACAGCCTGGCCTAGCCTCTTTGCAATTGCAGCACAGGTCTCCATTTCTGAGCATTTCTTAATCAAGTTCTTATGCCATGCATGACGAACCCGCCAAAAGCATATCAATACAGAGCACTGAAACACTTCCCTGAGTGAAAGCAAGAAGGTACACCATTCATCACAATTTTAAACTGTGCAACCTAGTACGCAAAAATAATTGGCAGAACCACAATTCATGAGTGACTGAGAAAATACATAAAGAAAAACTAAGAGAAATGCCTAACATTCAGATTAACCTTCCACATACTGAGTGAGCAAAGTCTGCCCTTATAGTTTCATCATACATTTAAAATTTGATATACTCTTTAACTTTTGGTGGATGAACAAGACTATTAGATGTAGAAGCAGGGACCAGATAAAGTGCTGATCGTTTTCAAATTCACATCTGTCAGTTACAAAACTTTATGGTTAGTTGTGCATCAGACACTGATTCCTTCTATTCTTCATTAGTTCAAATAATTCAAGCCGATCCAACAGAGCAACATTGAAATTTCCAGCCTATTTTACGCATTCATTTGCTAATATCCCAATACACAAGTCTACAACAACAATTACGCCTAAAACGCAAATAAGTTAGAGTTGGCTAATGAATCTTCACTGGCCATGTTCCCCAATTAAATTCATCTCAGGCCAACATTATAAAAATCCAAAAGAAAAATTACCAGAAGTTCTCTATATTTCCTACTAGCATAAGAATCTCATAGGGCTAAAGACTCCAAGAAAGCATGACCAAATTATGAAGTAAACATATTTAACATGACTAAAATGTATTCCCAACTAATTGATATTGCCTATATAAATCTTTTTCTTGCATTGTGCCCTATTAAAGTAATAGCCTCTCCCTGAACCCAAAAGATAGATGGAACTGGTGCAACTCTAGTTTGCCATGCTAAAGAGAAAAACCCCACATCCATTAGGGAAAAAAACGTAAAAAACTAATGCGGGACCAAAAAGATAGTCACCAACCTGATTGCAGGGACATCAGCTGAAGGATCATCCACAATGAATCCAGCCAACTTCCACTTAGGATCTTTCGTATGAACTCTGTTATATAGGGCCCTCATCCACCTAAGTGTATCTCCACATGCAAATCTAGGAGCTATTATCCATGCCACCGGTATAGCCTTGTTGTCTGAGTTGAACACAACAAGACTGTGAATAGGATACTGGATGAATTTGCATAAAAGACAAAGTAAGCTTTCAAGTATACGGTCTTTCTAGAAACTTGGTATCCATATAAGCAAAAATATCATTAGTTTAATTTTTGTTCAAAAGAAATATAAAATACCTTTAGTTTATTAGTTCCAAACTTTGAATCAGAGGCTAGAAGGCCATGGTTTCCAAACCGAATCAGCTGTTGCAACTGCCATTCTGTTTGAATGCCCAAGACAAACGGATCGGAATCAGAGAAATTCTCATAAAAGAACACATGATTCTGGTGACTTTCAACCCACATGCTAATGCTGACTGCATCATCTGAGTCAAGTTCATAAGTAGAGCGCCTTATGCTCCTCTCTTGTCTCCGAACATACCTGTGAGTTAAAAGGTCATCTCGGTTGCATGGACCTCCTTGTTTCTCCACTGATTCATTGTGCCTCTGCATGATTGTTTCCACAGACACTCCAACATAGAGCAGAGACAAAACACGGAGGCGAAGATCCTCTGAGATGTATGGAGCATACATGGCACGTGTTCCAGCAGCCTTTTTGTCCTGTGGGCCATGGCATGGTAATCCGTTCTTATCTATGTGCTTATCTTGGTTATATATGATAAGTGCTACAGATGGTTCAGCAATTAAGCGTTTGACAATAAAATGACAGGTGCACCCCCTCTTTGTATTAGGTCGACCAGCAGGTTTTTTCTTAGGGACGTACGTCGTTCTACTTGGTCGCACAATTCCACCCTTTCTATGATCATCAGGACCAAAGGAGCACCAGTACCTAGAGAATCATAAGGCTATTTCTGTAAAATGCATGTCATAGTAGGAACTGAAACAAGCTAAAGAGCTAAAAGTACAGCTTACAGAATATATTCAAGGATGCCATCAACTTTAGGCTTGTAAGTTATCTCTGCAGGCCGACGTCTCCGAGCTTCAACATGGAATCTTGTGGGACATTCTTTATTAGCAGATTCCCCTCTAAGAAAGTCATCTACTCTAGCAAACGGAATGAGAGCAACTCTGTCTATGTTATCGCGCCAGCCTTCTACCTTAGACCACACAAGTTCAGCAGAAGAAAACTCCAAAGTCGGGGGGTTCTGTACAGGAAGAGAAAGAATTTGATCCCATCTAGCCATCTGTTACACAAGGGAAATAATAAGGTAAGTAGCAGAGATTACACTTCTGAAAACAAACTGAGCTGGATTGCAAACGTTCACTAATCAGATTTGATTATTTTTCCTTATGGCATTTAGTGTGATAAAAGGCGGGGACGAGATGCAGGTGTTATACCTAGGGGAGCCCATGAAATTTAATTTAATAGTATAAACATAAATCTAAAATTAGTTGGGGTCGGCTATATAAATCTTCTGGGTCGATCCTAACTAGTTTGAACATTTTAAAACATTGCAATGAAGTGTAAGAAAATCCACGCCAGCATCTAAGAATACAACAAAAGTACAAAAATATCATGACATAGCAACCATTACCAACATCATAGAAATCCAAAAAATATAAAGAAACATCATAACTTGTAAACATGTATCATAAGACAACAGTGCAATAATGGCATCAAACAGTCAATAACCGACATACCGGACTGTCCAAAGGAAAAAGCAAAAGAAAGAAATATAATGAATAAAGGGACCATTGAAAGTCTCAATTCCTATCCGCCCAAGGTAGAGAGTTCGAAAAGTATACATCTTAATGGAAAAGGTAAAATAAAGGTTTGCTGATGAATAAAATATCAATTTAATAAATGTAACATAAATCATTTTTCAAAGAGTACTCCATGTATTCCAATTTATGAGAAACTCTTTTCTTATAAGTTCAATTTTATAAGAAACTCTTGAGACCCCTCAAGATGTTTGACGCTACTCCATTAATCTATGACTTTCACAAGTTTAAGAATTCAAATTCATTAAATAATTCATAATTTAAATCTTGATGTGATATTATATCTATCAAATTAACTTTTCGACCATAATTGTAATATTTTCTTCCAATATGCAAATATAATATTTTTATACAAAATCAAATACAACTAGAGCAGAAGACTCTTAATTATTTAGTTTGGGGTGAAATTTAAGGCAGTCTCTTAATTAAAACAATCTTATTTTTGTTGATAAAATTCATTAGAACAACCAGTGCTCAGCATGATTGAAAGCTTTCTGAAGCCACCTATCAACTAGTGCACCCAGTGCCACTTCGTTACAGGGGGCGGTACCTAAAATTATTTAAACATTCAAATATAATATAATATAACACACACGCGCACACACACGAGTTCTAGAATGATTAACAAAATGGAACAGCTGGATATTTAGAAGAGCATAAACCTATTGAGAACCTTCAAATGTTGTTGCTGAGTTATGAGAACAGACGGCAAGCAGGCGAAAGTTAAGTAACGGCGGAGGAAGGATAACTCCAGAGGAAAGAGAGTCGCAGGCGGCGGAGCTTGGTGGCGGCAAGCGGCTGATTTTTAGGTTGCATTTTATAGTTTTAGGATAAAGATATTTTAATTCGACTGGAAATGAAATTTTTTAGAATAATTGACACTTTGATCCTTTCAAGTTTCGAGAATTGTTATTTGGTCCCTTCGGCTTATGTACTAGTAGTTACTCCCTCCGGTCTAAAATAAGTGATTTTTTGGCCTTTTTCTTGTGGTCTAAAATAAGTGATTTTTTCAGATTTCAAGAATAAATTAATTATTTTTTTTTTCCTTTCATTTTCTTTGGAGTAAATAGTGTTGGAACATGTGTTAGAAGTGTTTATGTGATATAGTAAAGGTTAATATGGTCAATTCTATTGTTAATTAATGTTAAAAGGCGAATTTCTTAATATGTGTGAAACATTCAAAAAATCACTTATTTTGGACCGGAGGGAGTACTAGTTAGTATAACGTATGAGTTGTTATTCGGTAACTAATAATAGAAAGATTGCAGGTAATGGCGGAACTAAATAGAGTGAAGGTGGTTGGATTGAATTCTTTTGTTGAAAAATTATATTATTTAGATTATATACATAAGTTGTTGAGTTTTCTTGACATGAAGAAAAAATAGTACATAATGAAAAATGATGTTCAAAAGTTATTTTAAGTCATAAATTCAGGTCCAACTATGACATCCTAGCATATTACTAAATCTCCTTTTCTAAATTCTTGGATCTGCTTTTGATGGTAAAATTATTTTTATTAAATAATTTTACCCATATATTACTATACATGTATTTTCATTGGACATATTTTGTATGAACATTCAATCTCGCATAAAATATAACTTACACGAGTATTAAGCTAAATATCGCAGCTAAAACTTCTATTAAGATTTTTTTTTTTTGGGGGCAAACAAATGATGTACAATGAATTATGTTGAGATTATTTTTTCTATTCAGCCAAACAAACAGCATAATTTCGTGCCAGATTTTATGTTAGGATTATTTTGCTAATGCAGCCAATCAAAAGATTGCTTAGTTAATTATGGTTCGCACGCCTTTCTTCTTCCCCCCTCGACACTTGCAGAAATCAAATCTTGGTTATTTTCTTACATGTACTTGATGGATTAATGCAAGTGCGCACAAGCTTGCCAGTAGCCAATAGTAAGTAGTAGTAGTAGTAGTAATAATAATAATAATAATAATAATAATAATTGTGATAATAATTGTGATAATTTCAATTTCTTCATATTACACGTTTGCATGAACTTTCATAGTAATCAATAATCCACCAAAAGTTTCCACAGATTTCGTAACATATTTATGAGCTATTCTCAATCATTTTAAAACAATTAGAAACCATTTTGACTCTGAATGTTTTTGTCACAATTTTGTTCCTAGATTAGATCATTCAACATCGACATCTTAGCACTGGCCATGGATTCTCTTTTGGGCTTCAAAGCTTCATAGTCCCCTAAAATGGCAGCAGCATGAGGTTCCTTCTGATTCTCTTTCTCCTTCTCCACCTCCACTCTCTTAGTAGAATGAGATAACTTCTTTATGTTTAACAGCATCACCACTACAAATATGAACAGGACAATACACGCCAAGGCTGCATAGTAGAAAGAAGAGAGACTAATTAAAGTATGTATTGTTAAATTTCAACAATTGTATAATTGGTCAATTAAACACCAAAATTTGGACAACAACAACACCAAAATTTAGCTTGTCCAAATTTCCGATGATAAGGAGGAAGGTTGAATAGTCTCTATAACAACATTTCTATAAAGCTAAATTTTTTCTGGAACCAATTTCCATGCTATGTTATAATATATGTTCTATATAACAACACTTCGCTGTAACAACCAAAATAGTTCGGAACAAATGAGGCTGTTGTAAAGAAGTTTGACTGTAGTAGATCAACACTAAATCAGTGCAAAGCGCAAACTGAATAATGAATACAAGTATTTATATAGTCGACCCCAAGAATACCACAACAACAACTAAAAAAACCCAGCCTATGCAGAGGGTAGTGTGTACGCAGCCTTACCCCTACCTTATAAATGCACAGTACAGAGTCTGTTTCCGATAGACCATCTGCGGTAAAAATAAAGCAACAAGTAATAACAATAGTAATATAAGTCGAATGCTATGTCACAAAGTTGATTAACAACTTACCTTTATCATTTGCTATATCACTGAGTTTTTTAAACTGCCCTGCTTCTTGTTGAACTGAAGTTGTAAATTTTGTTGCTAAACTGTCTTGAGAATTTTCCAAGTCCCATGTTAAACCAAGGCCAAAAGTGTTATCAGACAAGAAAGGACTATACGAAAAAGGGATTCCTACAGTTTTGACATGGCTACAAAAATCTGGCATAACAAATGATGTTTCCACTACATAAACATGATGTGCAAAACCACTTAGACAGGGGACTTGTAAAAAAGAAGCTGAAAGTTGAGCTGAACAATTCAGATACTGATACTCCTTCAAGATATAGTAATAACTAAATGGGGTGTGGGAAAGATTCAGATTCAAGAAAACTTCATGAACACAGTTTTTGGGGTCCAGTAAGTCAAGCTTTTTTAGATCATAAGAAATGAATTTAATGACTAAATCCCCATAAGATGGGAAATGGACTATGGTTTTGTTTTGCTTACAGTGTAGCTCAAAACCAGGGAGACCACAGTGTTGAGGCTGAAATTCCTGCAGTCTGAAAGGAAACTGAATGTTGATATCAGAGTTATTTAAACAGTTAATCGGTGAGCAACTATTTGTATTTGTATTTGCTTGTGCTTTTACATGTAGAATAAGAATGAAGAGGGAAATGAAGATCAGAGTATCCATATTATATTCAGAGGGTAAACAAACATCCAAATGAAATAGGATTTCACCGATTCTTAACTTCTATTTCAAGATTTTTTGGGGGGGTCTGTAATTGAAATGAGACAAAGGGGCTGTGAGGAGTGGCGAAGGGGTAAAGATTCTAGACTGGGAGACCTGAAGTGCTAGACGGGCAAAGTATCAAAGAGACCTTCCAGCTACTATCAGCGCAATATTAGTACCGGATTTAAAATAAAAAAAAGGGTCGCCCGGTACACTAAGCTCCCGCTATGCATTGGGTCTGGGTAAGGATTGGAACACAATGGTCTATCGTACATAGACTTACCCTGCATTTCTGCAAGAGGCTGTTCTCTATTTCCACGACTCGAATCCTGACCTCCTGGTCACATGACAGTTGTTACCACGGCTCGAATCCTAACCTCTCGAAGATATGGCAACAATTTACCAGTTATGCCAAGACTCCCCTTTATATACCGATGATAGTGTAAATATTTTTTGCATCAATCATGCAATTTTATAAATTTCTCTCATCATGGAAAATTACTTATTGCTACTTTTAAAATGACTTGATAATGTAAAAGACTTTTAAGTTGTTAGTGCATAAAAAAACAACATAAAAATTCGTTGTAAGCACGGCGGCCTTCAGCCAATAAAGTGTTGATGGCGAATGGTTGACTTCTAAGTCTTTACCCACGAATAGTCGATGCATTTATTTGTGGCTGCATTTTACTTTGGTGTTTGGAGGGTGATTTAAGTAAAGACAACGTGACTTGTTCAACTTTCTATGTACTATATTATTTTTCCTCAAATACATCCAAAATGGTTCTCTTCTTGTTGAAGCGTGGTTGGTGGATTTCAGTCAAGCTCATTCTTTTCCAGGTCAATTGACAAAATAGCTTAACAATTCAGAGATTATAATATACGGGGGGGGGGGGGGGG
>MU727465.1:57331-84564 GCA_026770625.1 Nicotiana glauca
TTTCTTATAAATAAAAAAAACAGAGGGAAGGTAAGGGGCGTACTATCATTCCATATTGAACTTGTAATTCTCCCAAATCAAGATGGGTAGCTGAAATACAAATGTCCGTTACCTTCTCTTTCACTCGTCTGACATATGAACACACAATAATGGTTGCTTATTTTTCCACTGTAACACAATTTCCAATTTAAAAAAGAAAGAAAGTAGCTGGCATATCTGGAAAACACTTTCTCTAATTGCCCGAGTTTTGAACACTGCATTTCAGAGTTTCGAATCAATTATACAGGACCGTCCATGTCAAGCTAAACACAATGGGGGAGATCAGCAGGGGAAAGCAATTCAATGGAATCCTAAGTCTACTGTTATACGTAAATACACACCTGAATACACAGCTCAATGTATATTGAACAATACAATAATGTATTTAGAGGACAGGTTAACTAGATACACTTGAGAGAACACACACCCACACACACACATACATTAATACAAACAACACCTCTCCAACCAAGAGCTTAGATGAATTGGTGGTAAGAGGAACGTTTTTTTTTTAAAATAAAAAAAAGGTGAAGAAGAAGAAAGAAAGAAAGAAAGAAAGTGAGTTTCAATCAAAGAAGCTCTTTTGCTAATCTCACTGGTTTTTCATTCAGAAACGCCATATCACTATTTGCTACAGTTAATAACTGATGATCAGAGTGTTCCTCCTCACTGTCCGCCGATACAGATGACCCACCAGAATCTGTCCCATCTTCTACAATTGCAATGCATTTCAGTTAGTAAAGAACAAAAGCCTACATTAGCATAACATGTATGATCATTCCTTCATCCTTCAGGTTATTGTACATCTGCTAAAGAATAAGACTAATGTGTACTTAACATGTGCATCTACATGCATCCATAGAGACACCCAAAATGCACTAAAAGATACGAGTGAGAGATTTGCTTGACAGAATAAGACAACCAGTCGTAAGCATATAAATAGTCCTGAATTTTTATGTACATTGCGGGGGCTTTAACTTTGGTGGTTTTCAGGTATGGCCACTCTGTTAGAATCCCACCTAACATCTGTTAAGTGTGTAGGTTGTATTCTCCTTTATTCTGGACAATCTTCACTACTTGACCTAACTTTCAGAGTTCAGTTAGGCCATGCTCCATTTTCTCAACATGATATTATCAGAGGCAGGCAGACCCATCCCTGATGTTGGGACAGCCATGCTATGTTACTGCAAGCTCCAAATGCCTCGCCCTGGGGCAAGCACGAGTGTGCTAGAATCCCTCATTAGTTAACTGCATAGGGTGGTATAGTTTCCTTAACTGGTTATGGACAATCCTCGCTACTTAAGCAAATTTTTGCGACTGAGTTAAGCCCACAATCAACAAAAGATGAGCCTTCAAACCCCCTTTGAAAGATGGGACACACAATATCAAGTTCAACTAAAGGGGCCAAAACTACAACCACCCTATCGCGATACTATTACAATCAATAGAAGAATTCCTGATGACATACTTAAATCTCGAGAGAATACATTGTCGAAAGATTATGGTATTCACAGCCGCAAAAGTTCTCTCTTTTCTTTTTCTTTCTCGGTGTGATGCTTCTTTAGCCACATCCACTCATCTTAATTAGTTGGAACCATTAGCTAATCATTATGTGTAATCATGAGCAAGAGAGGAACATTAAAAGGGTGGTCCACCAGAGTAGTTTTCTTAACTAAATACATAAAAAAAATTATGTAAATATATACTCAAACACAAAAACATGGTTTACATGTCTTCTCATATACATCAAATATATGTCATGCCAGATGTGACTACCATCAAAATGGAACTTCACATTCCCAAATAGCTAGATAAACCATTATATAAAAGTTCCGAAACAAAAGATATATAATCAATTGGCGAGTAAAAATTTCATACGCATATCTGCAGATTTTACCAGCTCTGTTACCAATAGTCGTAATAGTAATACAGAGTTTTATGCCGGAAAATAAACATTGTACTCCCTCTGTCCCATTTTACATGAAACTTTTCTTTTTAATTTGTTACAAAAAGAATGACACCTTTCTATTTTTAGAAACTATTACCCTTACTGTCCCTATTTTAACCTTAAAAGGATCATTTGGTACTTTGCATACGTTTGGCTTGCATGTCAAGAGCCGTCCTTAACTTCTTAAAACTCCATACCGAGACAAATATCTTTACATAATTAGGACGAAGGGAGTATTAGCAATGTAGAGTTTCATGCTGAGAATATTTTTTCACATGCGGAAAATCAGACAAGTCCTAATTTGCTCTTTATTCCCAAAAATTCATATTCCATTAATTGGAGTAAGCATGTGGTAGCTGAAGTATTGTCACCCTGTGTTACAGAAAAAAATACCACCCATTGAAAAAGAAAAGGTGAAGAGAGACAGGTGTCCACACCAACCTGAAAAGGCTTGATGATCAGGAAGATGTCTAATTCTTGTAACTTGAATAGCTTCTGGTAAAATGCAATTGCAGAATGAGCCTGAAACTTCAAAGATAATTGTGTGAAACAAACTAGAAGTTTTACCAAGAATAGCCCAGAAAAGCAGGATTTATACAGCTATTTGTTTTGCCACAACTTAAAAACCATATTGTAAAGTAATGCAGATAGGAACAAGAGCAAATAAATGCAGATGGACACTGGTTCCCACTTGAAAGTTGTCCCACAATAGATGCAGATGGACACTGGTTCATACTTACCTACTCGGGCCAGTCGATTCACCCATCCAGGAATTGGCTTTCCCGTGAGACGTGAACAGACTTCATCGGCAAAATGGTTGCAGTTCTTGGCAATCAAATGATAACTGTCCCCATGATATTTTTCTGAAATATGTTCCATAAATGACCGAACTTCTGATCGAGACATGTCTGTGCTGCCCAGGAGTACTGCCCGTCTAAACACAAAACCTGGACAACTACGTGGCTCCACCTCAAAAACCCCACTAGTTGGATAGTCGTGGGCTCCATACCCATACTCTAGACCATGTACTGCATCGAAACAAGAATAACAATAAAAGAAAGGAACACAAGTTATGCTAAAACCCAAAATCTTTAACAATAGAACACACAGCTTCTTCAAAAGGTTTACAAACTATAACTGTTAACTGCAGCACCCATTCCGGGATAAAATTGATATAGCAGAGCGTTCATCCCAGAATGTAGCTGCGGGTGGTATGTTGACGGTAGCCATCTAGTTGAGGAGCAAATTCAAGAGATACTCACGCACAACAAGAAGCTACACTGAGAAAAAAGGACAGGAAGCACCAAAGAAGGCAACCAAAAAAACTATTCATAAAACCATAACAATTAAACTAGAAGAATAAAGTTAAGGGCCCTAATTCATACGTCCTGCTTTGGTTCTTCATAACAAGAGCAGACCAGACAGCTTTGAGAAAGAGAAAACATCATGGATAGTTTACATGCCAAGGTTCTCGATCTCACCACAAGCACCAATTCTCCAAACAACATAACATCACATGTGGGGGGCTTGATCAAAAGAATTCAAAACCCTAGGGAGTCATTTATTTTGCATATAAAGCATGAGTTCAGGCCTTAAATTGCAATCTTAGCAGCAAACTACTAGTCTTATCAAATAACCAATTTGCTATAAATGGAATTGTCTAATCTCCGACAAGGATGGGTAGATTATGGGGAGAGAGCTTGATGTAATTTATCTAGACAGGCCATAATTCCACTGTATCACTTTTTCCCCTCCCCTGGCATTCTTTGGGTTATCACTTTTCTAATTTTATTCTGGTTTAACACATACATGATCCTCTCAAGACTAAACGTACACGAAGGTGACAGGAATTAGAAATGATTTGACAAAGCATCTTGTCCTTGTGATGTCTTGATACTACAGGTAAAGAAGCAATTTTTTTTATAATGTAGATGAATAAGCAAGTATAAGATACGTTGGGCTCTGATTATGCTTCACATGACAAGCTTCACGGTGGTAATCACTCTATTGTCCAATATATATCCAGAAGTAAACAAGAAAAGTTAATATGTAATTTCAGTTTCTAAGATATGACTATTGAACTCTTCATAGTCTTCGCAACAAACCATCTTTCCTCTTTTCCACCAGCTAGGTCAACAGTAGTTGCAGACATATCTCTAAATTTATCAAATAATAGTGTATTACCATGTCAACTTCTTTTTAAGAAATAATATATCTTAACCATCTATGAGCCAGTTCCATTATCCATGCCGGTAAGCCCATTTACTCGATAGGCTACAAGACCAGTAGGTTCCGAAAGTCAACTACATTTAAGCTGACACCTTCTTCACCAACTCCCTATAATGGCAATTGAACCTTTTGTACCAGACGATAATAGACCTGAAGAAAAGGTGGAAGATTCAGTGAAAGATTCAATACGGTGGCAAAAAAAATATTGCCTTTGATAGAGTTTTGGATGTGTCATATGAGGGGTTTGAGGTGACAAGGGATCTCCCAACAATATTTCAAAAGGAATGGAAAACTAAAAAAAAGTTGAGAAGGAAATTATATTTATCACAAGGACCAAAATGAGGAAATATAGCAGGAGGTAAGAATTGAAGAGGCTTGAAACTGCAACTAATTATGACGAAGGAAAGTGTTAGAATATCAAGTGAATATGTGTCTAGATCAATACGTGTCTAAATTGTTATTTAATCAAGTCAATGAGAGCTCTTTTCCATTAACACATGGTATCATAGTCTCTACAATCTTGGTAGAGATTCAAATAGCTTCCACTATCAGCAGGTAGAGCTGGCCAATGTGGGTCCGGCCGATTTTTCTTCTTCCTGTTGATGTCCCGCAATGCTAGTGTGTCCGACAAACATTCCAATGTCACTATATCTCTGGATACCGGCATAACTACTTCTAACGACTGATGCCACCCTCTAAACCTTGAATTACTTCTCATTGTTTTACCATTTCAAGTTAGGCCGATAATGCCATGGAGAATTGCAACATTATAATCTCCTATCGTTCATTGGGAAAAGATCTCTTCCTGTGTGGTGCCAATTTAAAACAAAGAATTACATACCATGTCAAAGTAACAACCTTTACCGATTGAGATCAAACTATACACACCCTAGACTCTGCTTTATTTTCATCCCAAAATTAGATGTAACAGCAATATTTATAACAATACACAGTAAAAGGAGAATCAGAAAGCTTTAGTACCTTCTATACCAGAATGAAACACTCCGAGGCCGAACCAATAGAGATAGTTGTTTACAGGTGTGAGATCATATACATTAAGATACAACAAAGCCCGAGTTTTCTCTCCATTGTACTGCTCCTTTGATGAACTTGGGCTTGACCTTAACAATCTCATTGTAGCCTCCACCCAGTTTGGCCACCTCCACCACCCCCCTCGCTTTCCCAATATATATCCACACAGCCGACAGCCAATTAATAAGCACCTAAATTTCATAAACACAAACAAGAAAAGACAAATTCAGTAAAACTAAAGCTTCCAACCACACTCAAATATGTTCAAATTTAACACATTATACATAACATAAAAGAAAATTTCTATTACATCGAACAAACACGGCTAATTGATGTAAAAAAACGCAAAGATCAATTGACTAGGACCGTGGTTTTAAAAAATTCCCAAGCTAAACTTTATAAACAAAATAAAAAGGCAAATTCAGTAAAATTAAAGCTTCTAAACACACTCAAATGTTCAACTATAACCATTAAACATAACCTACAGAAATTTAAGCTATTACAATTTTCAAAGAACAAACACGGTAATTGAGGTAAAAAACCAAATATCAATTGACTAGGAACGCAATTTGAATAAACTCTGGAGCTACGGTAAATGAAAGTTCAAAACTGAGCTAAATAGAAACATATACGAGAAAAATATAGAGGAAATATACGAATACGTAAATTACGTCTGTAGAAGAGAAATTGAGATAGAGGGAGATACTACCGAGATTTTAGCTGGAAGCCGGAGCTGTTTGTGCGGTGGCGATGGCTTCAGATCGCCGACGTGGGATGTGGCGGAGAAAGGAGGAGGATTGGCGGGGAGTGGGGGAAAATGTGGAAAGACAGGTTGGTTGTAGTGGCTGCCGAGTAAATATTTTGCTAATTATTTTCCCATAGCTGTCGTGTGAACAAAAAGAGGCTTATTTTGGAATTTAGAGTAAAAAAGAGTTTGCTTTGCCTTAAAAATACAATATTTATATAGTAACTCTTTCTTTTATCATCTTATTTTACATAATAATTTTACGTCGTTAAACTTTTCATTTGAATCGTGTAATGTTTCTATCAAACTAATTTTCAATTATTAAGATAGATTAATGTGAACTTTTACTAGTCATGATTCTTTATTTGAATTCACTCAAGACCAATATTGTGCATTTATATACATATATTAATACTTTGGTTCGTTGTTAGCCAAAAGAATCAAGGAATAAAAGCGAAGAATTAGAAGGGAATTAATAATGTCATGTTTTTTTTTGGGAAAGGGGGTTGAGAAGAGAGGTTTAATTAGTTAAATAAAATGTGAATGCCTTTAGGAATAAACAATAATTATAGGGTAGCTGACTGCAGCCTAAAGTCATAAAAGTAATGTGTTAACTCATGACCTTTTTCAATGACTTCTCATCATTCATGTTGTTGTTAAATTATAAGACTTTGAATATTTGTTTGGATTTGACCATATCCATAACAAGAAGGTGGAGAATAAGTTGATTAGGCCATCTCCAATTTTTTGTCTCCAAAATAGGAATTTTCCTATTTTTAGGATAACTTATTCCAACCATTCCCTTATTTTTTTTTCCGAACTTTTTTATATTCTTCTCTCTCTTCTATTTTATATTATTATATTTTATTTTTTAATTTTCATTAAACAAATTCCATCTTTTATTTTTACTAATTTGTAATTTTCATAATTAAAACAATACCATAAAATTTTAAATAATATAATTTGTAAGCAATTATTATAGATTAACTAATAATTCAAATAAAAGTAAAATCATTGCGATATATGAAGACAATCCACTCAGAAAATAATCGGATGGTTGAGGCAATGAATAATGCAACTCAGGCAAAAAAAGAAGTCTTGACTGTTCAAAAGAAAAAAGTAAGAGTAAAAGAAATGAAAGCTGAAAATAAAATATTAATGATGGATGTGGATTCTATTGTTGATCCGACTCGTCGTAATTTATGCGACAAGAACAACAACGAATAATGTATAAAAGAAGTCAAGAATATTCACAACCACAACCACATCAATCCTTAGCCCCATTCAGTTAATACTATAATGATTTTGGTGTATCTGGAAACGACATAGGTCCTTACTAGGTTATTATGTTATTTACCGTAGTTTCAAATTTTATGTATTTTAATTTAATGTATTTTCAATTGTCATGTATTTCCAATTTTAATGTATTTTTAATTTTTTCTTTTCAATTTTAGCAACATATAATATTTTATATTCACACCTTTTAATATTAACAACATCTAATATTTTTTATTTGCACCATTCTTTTTTTGAGATAATTATATATATTTTGTAAAATTAACTTATAATTTTACATAAAAAAATAAATGCACGAAAATTAATTTATCAAAATTATACACCAAAGTTAAGATATAATATTAATATTATAATGACATTACATAAACATAATTAGGTATATATAAAGAAATTATTAAAAGATTAAATAATAAAATATGGATGAATAATAATGGGGGAGATGAATAGTGTACCCCGTATTTGAGGACAAAAATGGGGGAGGGCCGGAGCAAAATTCTCCCAAAATTTTCCCCTATTATGGGAAATGGGGGCAAGGTTGGAGATGCCCTTATGCAGTCAACAACTATATTTCGATGAAGTCAAAACATAAAACGAAAAGGTCATAAGTCAGATAATTGATCATAATATCTTAAACGGAAAATGACCAAAAATATCCCTATCGTATGATAAATGGTTTATAAAAGCCCCGTACATCTATCCGTCTGAAAATATATAGGACGTATTTTCTAATTTCAAATTTACCCCCGCGACTAACGGAATTCCATGTGTGCATCTCATTAACTGAAGTGGCCTTATTTCATTTGTCCACGTGGATCAGTGGGGCTAATATTATCTTTGCGTATTTTTTTACCCATTGAACCGATTCAACCCATTTCTTTTACCTATGTGTCAGTCTTTTTAACCTAAATCCATATTTTTACTCGTTTTCTTCCCCAATTTAGAACATAGGTCATCGGTTCCTCTATTCCCCTTTATTCTTTCCCAAAATTTCTTTTTCACAACTAATTAAATCTTGTCTTTTTCCTTCGAAATGTCTGAAAATTTTGTCTCTTCTGGTTCGTCGCGTCTTTGTGGTTGTGGTTTAACTGCAAATCAGTTTGTGGCTAAGACTCAATTGAACGGTGGTCGTCAATTCTACAAATGCCCTCGTTTTGACGAGGCCTCTTCATGTGATTTATGGGAATGGCGGGATGAAGAGATGCCACCACATGTGACGATGCTAATCCATAACTTGAATACTTCACTGAAGTCAGTGGAAGTTGAAAATGGTGGCTAACTTGGAAGTTGTTGTTTCTGCTGAAAGACTGAAAATGGAGAAAATAATGGAAGAGGTCGAGGGAATTAATTCAGCAAAATTACATAAGGTTGCTAGGATGGAGGCTCAACTACAAAATATGAAGTTGTTTATTATGTTTTCTTGGATTGTCTTTGTGTTAGTATATAGGGCAAGGTTGGAGATGCCCTTATGCAGTCAACAACTACATTTCGATGAAGTCAAAACATAAAACGAAAAGGTCATAAGTCAGATAATTGATCATAATATCTTAAACGGAAAATGACCAAAAGTATCCCTATCATATGGTAAATAGTTTATAAAAGCCCCGTACATCTATCCGTCTGAAAATATATAGGACGTATTTTCTAATTTCAAATTTACCCCCGCGACTAACGGAATTTCATGTGTGCATCTCATTAACTGAAGTGGCTTTATTTCATTTGTCCACGTGGATCAGTGGGGCTAATATTATCTTTGGGTATTTTTTTACCCATTAAACCGATCCAACCCATTTCTTTTACCTATGGGTCAGTCTTTTTAACCCTAAATCTATATTTTTTACTCGTTTTCTTCCCCAATTTAGAACATAGGTCATCAGTTCCTCTATTCCCCTTTATTCTTCCCCAAAATTTCTTTTTCACAACTAATTAAATCTTGTCTTTTCCCTTTAAAATGTCTGAAAATTTTATCTCTTCTGGTTCGTCGCGTCTTTTTGGTTGTGGTTTAACTGCAAATCATTTTATGGCTAAGACTCAATTGAATGGTGGTCGTCGATTCTACAAATGCCCTCGTTTTGACGAGGCCTCTTCATGTGGTTTGTGGGAATGGCGGGATGAAGAGATGCCACCACATGTGACGATGCTAATCCATAACTTGAATACTTCACTGAAGTCAGTGAAAGTTGAAAATAGTGGCTAACTTGGAAGTTGGTGTTTCTGCTGAAAGACTGAAAATGGAGAAAATAATGGAAGAGGTCGAGGGAATTAATTCAGCAAAATTACATAAGGTTGCTAGGATGGAGGCTCAACTACAAAATATGAAGTTGTTTATTATGTTTTCTTGGATTGTCTTTGTGTTAGTACTAGTTTTCAAGATAATGTAGTGAAGTTATGTTATGATGTAGTTATGTTATGATGCAGAAGTTTGAAGTTTATGTATTATGCTTTGATGAAGTTTGAAGCTAAACCACAAAATTGAAATATGAAGTTTGAAGATGTTTATGCATTAGTTTCTGTTTTTTTTTTCTTTTTCTACATGTGTAATGTCTATGTATTATGTTTCCTTTTGCAATTCTGCATTTGTAATGGTTCTCTTTTTGTGACAACCTGACCCGTTGTCTTATGAGTTACCGCTCCGTTTTTCCCATTTTTTGCTTTTTTATGCTTCATTATCAGTGTCTTGTATGAACGAGTTGGTTTGGATTGATTTTAGAATGAGAAGAGACACTTAGTCTCTTTAAGGAAGGCTTACTTTGGAAAAGTCAATCGGATATTGACTTATGTGTTAGGGGGCTCGGATATGAATTTCGATAATTCGGTTAGCTTCGGGAGATGATTTGTGACTTAGAGGTGCGATCAGAAGTGATTTTGGAGGTCCGGTGTAGAATTAGATTTGAATTGGCGAAGTTAGTATTTTGGCGAATTTCGGTTGATAGGTGAGATTTTGATCCAAGGGTCGAAATGAAATTCCGAGAGTGGTATAGCTCGTTAGGTGATTTGGGATGTGTGTGTAAAATTTCATACCATTTGGAGGTGATTTGGTTAGGTTTTTGATCGAATGCGTATTTTGGAAGTTTTTAAAAAACTTAGGCTTGAATTCGATAAGAAATGATGGTTTTAGTGTTGATTGAGGTATTTTTATGATTGGAACAAGTTTGAATGATATTATAGGAGGTGTTCGTGCTTTTGGTTGAGGTCCCGGGGTCCTCGGGGTGATTTCGGATGGTTAACAGGAAGTTTTAGTTTGTGAACTTAAGATTTTTGCATCTGCTTTTGGTATTTTCGCTTCTGCGGAAATGGGACCGCAGAAGCGAGATGTGAGCCGCAGAAGCGGCAGGTATCACAGGGGCGGAGTGGCTGACCGCATTTGCGGAGTCGCAGATGCGACGAAGTGACCGCAAATGCGGAGTTTGGAGAATTAAGGGGAAACCGCAAACGCGGAGTTTTGTCTGCAGAAGTGGAAGGCGCTAGTACGGAAATTCAACCACAGAAGCGGAAATATCTGCAGAAGCGGTGCATTGACCGCAGAAGTGGGAGTCGGAGATGCGGCTAAGGAGCCGTAGATGCGGAAATGACTGGTCAGTGCTATTTAATTTCTCCTTCGTGAAATTTTAAAGGGTTTCATATTTTTCACTTCGGACTTGGAGAATTTGGGCGAGTTGGAAGAGAGAAATCAATGGACTTCTTTGAGGTAAGGATTTATGAGCCTAAAACATAATTCTATGGTATTATTACATGAATTAAGGCTGAAAATCTAAGAAATCATGGACTAAAAATGGAGGTTAGGGCTTGAACTTAAGAGAGCTAAGATTAGAGACTTGAGGGATCAATTGAACTCCGATTCTTGTGAATTTTATATGTATGAACTCGTAGCGAGATAAGGAATCCGTTAATGTAAAAAGTTCTGAGTTTCGAGAAGTGGGCCTGGGGCTCGGGTTTTGCAAATTTTGGGATTTTTGATATTTTTCGATTCTTTTCGATTGGGTTATGTTCCCTTAGCCTATTGTGATGTATTCGTTGTAGTTTTGGTCAGATTCAACACGCGTGGAGGCCGATTTGCGGGGCAAAGGCGACGCGAGCTAGAGATTTTACCGGTTCGAGGTGAGTAATGATTATAAATGACATCTTGAGAGTTTGAAACCCTGGATTTGCACATCGTAGTGCTATATTGAGGTGACTTGCACGCCAGATAGCGAGCGTGAGGTAGAGCACCGTTGGGGATTGTGACTTAGTCTGTCCCAATTAATGAATTACTGCGTATTTGACTAAAATTCACTTGTTATCATCATAATTTGGGCTGATTGTCATATTTGGGCTTCGTGCCAACTATTTGAATCCTTCGGAGATTATTGTTTATATTTCCTTACTATTTTGATTTTATACTTGAACTGAGTCATGTATTTTCCACTGTTTTTAAGACTCAACCAAGTTTATTTTGCTTTAACACTTGAAATGGTATTTCTAATAATATTTGGGCTGAGCATCATGTTTAACTGTTGCCCTAGTGGCTTATGTGATTTGACTGGGCAAGGCCGAGGGCCTGCATTGTGAGGATGCTTTGGATCGGGTTGCATGCCACAACAAAGTTATATTGATATTGATATGAGGCCGAGGGCCTAGACTTGATGCCATGAGATGGCTTGACATTGCGCTTGGGCTGTAAGGGGCCCCTCCCGGAGTCTGCACACCCCCAGTGAGCGCCATCGACGATAAATGGATCGGACTGCATGCCACAACGATATATGGAGCGGGCTGTATGCCGCAACGGTACCGGTACTATTTTATGTGTTTGCATTATTTTATTTGTCTGTTATTATCTGTTGTTTTGTGCTACTTCTTGCAATATAGACCGGATACTCTGGCATTCTTTGATAACTGGGTGTTGTGCCCGCGGGACAAAAATTCTGTGCTTATCTGCACTATTTGTTTTTCATTCGTTTGCATAACCGTTGGAAAAAAGGGACATTTCAAAGAGGATTAAACTGAGTTAAGAGGTTTTTCTAAAGATTTCATAGCTTCATTGTTTTCTAAAAAGGGTTTAAACTGCTTCTATATAGCATGTTGATTTGCCATACGTGATTTCTTACTGCTGAGTTGTTGTTTACCTTTATTACTCACTGAGTGGGAGTACTCACTTTACTCCCTGCACCTCGTGTGCAGATGCATATATCTATTCACCCGGTAGCGGTTTTGGCCGATCAGAGGCGGAGTTATATGAGTTAAGGAGGTGAGGTCGCAACACCATTTTCCTCTCTTTTGTTCATTATTCCGGTTTTGTATACTTTAGACCTTGTAGTGGATTTACATTCTGATAGATGCTCGTCACTTGTGACACCCCGATTAGGGCTGTATTGGGTTGTATTTCTGTTAATTAATATTTTTAAGTCATATTTAAGATGTTTATTTTATGTTTAACTATTTTTGAAGAGTCGAATTGGGTTTAGTTGGTTGGCCATGTCCCCACGAGAGGCGCCATTACGATTGGGTTCGGGTTTGGGTCATGATAAGTTGGTATCAGAGCCTAGGTTACTAGATCTCACGAGTTATGAGCAGGTTTAGTAGAGTCTCGTGGATTGGTACGGAGACGTCTGTACTTATCCTCAGGAGGCTGCAGAACCTTTAGGAAAACTTCACATTCTTGAATTCTTATCGTGCGTCCTTGATTCAGCTTGAACAGAAAATCTTGAAATTCCTTCCACGCGTTTGTATGCGCGCATGAGCGCTCAGTATCAGATGTACCTTAATGGCTTGTGATTCCCTGATCGAGGGGCGAGATGTGATCTCTGTGAGTTTGTTGTTGGACTAGTCTGGAGGACTTGAGGCCGGATCTTGGCCTATGGCTTGAGCACCGAGGTGCTGATTGTGTGAGCAAGTATTTTGAACTTATACATTCAGTATTGTCTCTATTAGTGGAAGTGACGGCTATATAGCCACGTAATGAGTATGTTAGTACTGCGGGATGTATTTATATGACTTGGAAGTGACGAGGGAGGTCGGCTGGATGATAGATCAACTAATAAGTGCTTGATTTCTATTGAGACTGGATGTGTAGCCCCGAGTTATGGGCGTGTGAAGACTCTTTTCAAGACTCCTAATTGGGAGTGAAGTAAGTTGCATGTTATGGTATGAGTTCAGACTCAGGAAGACTAAGTGACTGTGAAATGTGTATGACAGTGGAAGGTATACAGAAATGTTATATTGAGGCGAAGCAGGTGGGTTATCTCCTGCGGAGTGTTCTGAAGTGGTGTGACCCCTATGTTGTCTGTTAGAAGATGCCAATCACAAGTGAAATACACGTGTTGAAATCTAAATTGGTCGCTTAGAGAGTGGGTGTATCTGTTGCGAAGGTGAAGGTGTGAATTGCAGAAGAGTTAAATTCTAACTGATCTATGTTTTCACAAGCTTATAAGGGATTTGAGTTAATCTCACTATGATATTATGACAACAATAAAGTACATGCGTATGATTTAGTGATTGCGTTTTGATCTATGGCTTCGAGCCAAGTTGGGTAGTTTGCTATTGATTAAGTTTATTGCATGGCGAAATGCTATGTTGGTTCCAGTTTGAGGCGCGTTGGTTAGTCAGTTATGGCTTATGGAGATTGGGGTCGAGGATGGCTGTGAAGGAATTTATTTTTATTTTTAAAGGTTATACGGTGCCTCGTATGTGTGTGAGCGCTAACGAGGCATGGGTGGTTCTGTTTATTGGATCAGGCTAAATGCAGTTAAACAGAGTAAACGACTCTCGATAATGGTACTAATGTGTTCAAGATTCTACATGTGACAATTGGGTATCTTGAATTTGTATATGTGATTAGAACTGAGTCTCCATTGGGAGAGGTCAAGATGTGTAATTTTTCTATATCAATTATGGGCTTCTATATAGCACTATCAGGAAGGTGCATGTAATGGTTCAGAATTCGTAGAATGTTTTATGATGTTTTGACTTGCGATGTAGTAGTTGGAAGGTACGAAATGGTTCGTGGGATGTGAGATAGCATGGTCTCGTGATTCAAAGTCACTCGGGATAAGTGCGGATGGATGGTGTTATATGTTGAATGCAATTACTATTACTGCTAGGGCAATCAGGGTAAGTCGAAAGAAAATGGATTGGTTAACCATATAACTATTGGCATATTGGTGGTAGAGATCAATTCCTTCAGCATGATCAAGTTACGCGTGTGATTTGTAGCGGTACAGGTGAGGCCTGTCATCCGTCGTAGATGATGTTATTCAAGAGTATTCCATTGTTATGGGCATGTTACGTGTAGGCGGATCCCGAAAGGGTCATGGTGGGTTGGACCACTACTTAGAGATTTGCATATTCTACGGTTATGAGAATTCACCTGTGTGTTGCTATGGTTCTCCTGAAGTGAGTTAAGTGGAAAGTTTTATATGATGAAGTGTTAATCTAATAATGGTTCCGAAGCTGTGATGAAGAGCGTGTTCTATCGTATGCTGGCATGTTGGGTGCAATGAGTGGTATGGAATTTGAAGTGAAGATAGAGGTAACAACTCGGTATAGACAAGGATGTCACGAGCTCGGATGAGCAGGGAAGAAGTCTCGACGTTTAAGGTAAATCGGTATTGTCTTCACCTGAGAACGGTGTTTTGTGAAAAGGCTTTGCACCCTGGTTAATGATTCTTGATCGCTTTTCAGCGTTAGTACGGTCGGTGGTTTGGAGGTACGACCCAGTTATTCATAATGGTAGGTTGTGGGAGGGTGTCCCACAAGAAGATTGTGTAAGTATGGCAGTTAGTCACTTGATTGATTGAAGACTTGAACCAAGTATGAAGGTTGTGATAATATCGTTAAATTGAGAAAATATGCCCGGAGGGCACTCAGTCTATTGAGTTATGGACTGCAGATGATTTCTCTGACTATGATGGATGTTCTTATGTGTTACGAGCGGAAGATGAGTTGTTAGGGACCTTTGAAAGGTAATTAACCTAGTTCAGTGCGATCAGAATCGGCTTGAGGTCGGTGGATGGATTTAAATGTGAATATGGACTCTATGCCAGGTCAAACGGGTTCATTTCAGTGATGTGCTTCTTATGGATGAGGAGTCAGGGTGTTATTTCGTTGTCAGATATTTTATGCAGTGATACACTGCGCTGTGTGAGTTGTGAGACGGTTTGAGAAAATGTTTATGTGTTGAGGATCCGCGTTAAAATGATGTTTATGAGCAAAATGGCCCTCGAGATTCAGATTGTGTATTGCACCACAGTTGAGCTTGAGTTTTGGTAGCTTATAGCGCTATATGTCCCCTCAGGGACGGTTTATGCACTTAGCGTGCTTGTGACCGAAATTCGGTATTTTATATTAATGAGCAATTTAGCTCGATGTACACCTCTTTAGATGAGTGTTATGTATGGATCGGGTGGCACGCCGCTATAAGTGTGTTATTTGGATCGGGTTGTGCGCCGCAACAATGTGATATTGAGCATAGTCTATATGCTATTTTTGTATGCCTTGCTTCCTATTTTTCTAAGGAGAGCACGTATTAGTGTGTGAGTTAGGCAGTTCCTTCTAGAGTTAGTCTTCCTTTTTGTACCGTATTTTAATCGGTAGCCTATCGGCACTTTATGGCATCATATGAGACTTTTGATTATGTATGGGGTGGCTTATTGCCTAAGCGATTCGTACTGGATGAAGTCACGCATTGGGGCGAAGTTATGCGGATGTATGATATTGTGAGTTAGATTCGTGTGTTCTGTCTCTATGATGGGAGATGAGTTCTCCATCTTGTATTTTGGTGGTACTGGAGAGCTTGAAGTACAACTCTTTCATTTGAGTCACTTTCATGAATTGAGTATGTTTGGATTGTTGCTTATTGGTGCGCGTATTGTGCGAGTTATGGCTTAGTCCTGTATTAATGTGTAATGCCACCAGAGTAGTGTGTTGATTAGATGAGCTCGTTGGGATCTTTAATAAGTATGAGCAGATTCAATTTCAGTATGTTGGAAGGATAATATAGAGCTTCGACTCAGAAATTTGATGTAGTATTTGCCAAAGGAGAAGTGGTTTCATGAATGGTTGATCTGAGAAATGGTTATGGTTTATTGCGTGTTTCATTTATCGTTGGCGGTACATGAAAGTGTTGGAGTGAGACTTTAGCTAATAAGGGGTTTTCTATCAGTAATTGGTTGTTATGGGCAGCTACTGTGAATGGAAGTTATCGCTGCATGTGCTTGAGTTATGTGGTATATCATATAATTGCACCTGAGGTTGCAGGTATGAGTTATTACAGCTGGTTCGGGCTTATTCCGAATAGAGATGTGAGGTCCTGATCTTGTGTATGATTACGGAAAATATGGTTCTATGATTTATAGGATGGACTGGATTGTGTAATTGTAGTTAAACATGTGTTATCGGACCTATACGAGATAGGATGACGTGGGATCACCCCCGGATATATGCATGATAAGATTACTCAGCGATTGGTTGGATTTTAGAACAATTCTGGGTAAGCTCGAGGACGAGCGTTTGTTTAAGTTGGGGAGATGTGATGACCCGACCTATTGTCTCATGAGTCACTGTCTGTTTCTTTATGCTTCATTATCTGTGTCTTGTGTGAACAAGTTGGTTTGGATTGATTTTAGAAGGAGAAGAGACACTTAGTCTCTTTAAGGAAGGCTTATTTTGAAAAAAGTCAATTGAATGTTGACTTATGTGTTAGGGGGCTCGGATATGAATTTCGATGATTCGGTTAGCTTCGGGGGATGATTTGTGACTTAGGGGTGCGATCAGAAGTGATTTTGGAGGTCCGGTGTAGAATTAGGCTTGAATTGGCAAAGTTAGTATTTTGGCGAATTCCGGTTGATAGGTGAGATTTTGATCTGATGGTCGGAATGGAATTTCGAGAGTGGCAGTTGCTCTGTTAGGTGATTTGGAATGTGTGTGAAAAATTCCAGACCATTTAGAGGTGATTTGGTTAGGTTTTTGATCGAATGCGTATTTCAGAAGTTTTTAAAGAACTTAGGCTTGAATTCGATGAGAAATGATGGTTTTAGTGTTGTTTGAGGTATTTTTATGATTGGAACAAGTTTGAATGATATTATAGGAGGTGTTGGTGCTTTTGGTTGAGGTCCCGGGGGCCTCGGGGTGATTTCGGATGGTTAACGGGAAGTTTTGGTCTGTGAACTTAAGATTTTTGCAGCTGCTTCTGGTATTTTTGTTTCTGCGGAAATGGGACCGCCGAAGCGGTATCACAGAAGCGAGTTGCGAGCAGCAGAAGCGGTAGGTATCGCAGGGGTGGAGTGGCTGACCGCATATGCGGATTCGCAGATGCGATGAAGTGACCGCAGATGCGGAGTTTGGAGAATTAAAGGGAAACCGCAAATGCGGAGTTTTGTCCGCAGAAGCGGAAGGCGCAAGTGCGGAAATTCAACCGCAGAAGCGGTGCATTGACCGCTGTAGCAGGAGTCGCAGATGCGGCTAAGGAGCCGCAGATGCGAAAATAAGGGTTTCATATTTTTCACTTCGGACTTGGAGAATTTGGGCGATTTGGAAGAGAGAAATCAAGGGACTTCTTTGAGGTAAGGATTTCTGAGCCTAAAATACAATCATATGGTAGTATTACATGAATTAAGGCTAAAAATCTAAGAAATCATGGACTAAAAATAGAGGCTAGGGCTTGAACTTAAGAGAGCTGAGATTAGAGACTTGAGGGGTCAATTAAACTCCGATTCATGTAACTTTGATACGTATGAACTCGTGGCGAGATAAGAAATCCGTTAATGTAAAAAGTTTTAAGTTTCGAGAAGCGGTCCCGGGGCTCGGATTTTGTAAATTTCGGGTTTTTTAATGTTTTTTTATTCTTTTCGATTGGGTTAGGTTCCTTTAGCCTATTGTGACGTATTCGTTGTGGTTTTGGTCAGATTCGACGCGCATGGAGGCCGATTTCGGGGCAAAGGCGGCGTGAGCTAGAGATTTCACCGGTTCGAGGTGAGTGATGATTGTAAATGATAGCCTGAGGGTTTGAAACCCCAAATTTGTACATCGTAGTGCTATATTGAGGTGACTTGCACGCCGGATAGCGAGCGTGGCGTAGAGCACCGTTAGGGATTGTGACTTAGTTCGTCCCGATTGATAAATTACTGCGTATTTGACTGAAATTCACTTGTTATCATCATAATTTGGGCTGATTGTCATATTTGTGCTTCATGCAACTATTTGAACCCTTCGGGGATTATTGTTGATATTACCTCAATGTTTTGATTTTATACTTGATCCCAGGCATGTATTTTCCACTATTTTTAAGACTCGACCTAGTTTATTTTTCTTTAACACTTGAAATGGTATTTCTAATAATATTTGCGCTGAGCATCATGTTTAACTATTTCCCTAGTGGCTTATGTGATTTGAATGGGTAAGGCTGAGGGCCTGCATTGTAAGGATGCTTTGGGTCGGGCTGCACGCCGCAGCAGAGTTATACTGATACTGATATGAGGCCGAGGGTCTAGACTTAATGCCATGAGATGGCTTGATATTGCGCTTGGACCGTAAGGGTCCCCTCAGGGAGTCTGCACACCCCCAGTGAGCGCCGTCGACAATAAATGGATCGGGCTACATGCCGCAACGATATGTGGAGCGGGCTATACACCGCAGCGGTACCGGTACTGTTTGATGTGTTTGCATTATCTTATTTATCTGCTATTATCTGTTGTTTTGTGCTACTTCTTGCAATATAAACCTGATACTCTGGCATTCTTTAATAACTGAGCGTTGTGCCCGCAGGGCGAAAATCCTGTGCTTATCTGCACTATTTGTTTTGCATTCATTTGCGTAACCGCTGAAAAAAGGGACATTTCAAAGAGGCTTAAACCGAGTTAAGAGGTTTTTCTAAAGATTTCATAGCTTCACTCTTTTCTAAAAAGGGTTTACACTGCTTCTATATAGTAAGATGATTTGCCATACGTGATTTCTTACTGCTCAGTTGTTATTTACCGTTATTACTCACTAAGTTGGAGTACTCACTTTACTCCCTGCACCTCGTGTGTAGATGCAGGTATCTATTCACCCTGTAGCGGGTTTTGGCCGATCATAGGCGGAGTTCTATGAGTTAAGGAGGTGACTGCCGGCGTTCGCAATACCATTTTCCTCTCTTTTGTTCATTATTCCGGTTTTGTATACTTTAGACCTTATAGTGGATTTACATTCTGATAGATGCTCGTGACTTGTGACACTCCGATTAGGGCTGTGTTGGGTTGTATTTCCGTTAATTAATATTTTTAAGTCATATTTAAGCTGTTTATTTTATGTTTAACTATTTTTGAAGAGTCTAATTGGATTTAGTTGGCTGGCCTTATCCCCACGAGATGCGCCATCACGACCGGGTCTGGGTTTGGGTCGTGACACTTTTGGTATGAAATGAAGTTTGTTACCATTCTCTTCACTCTCATACAACATTTAAATTCTACATTTGTAAAGGTGCACATGTATAAACTATCACAATAACAACTTTAAGTCTCTTATAGATAGACGAGATAGACAAGAAGAACACTGCCATTAATCGAGTAGCAAATTTACATTGTTTCAAGATTTAAGCCTAACAAAACATTGCTATTAGGCAAGTAAATGTGTGATCCAAAAACCTGCACCACTGTCACAACATTTACTTGTCTAAAAACCTAGAACATAAATAAACATTATGTACTCAAACAGTCATGCAAAAAAAGGATTTTAATGTATATTACATTCATCATTTCTTGCTACACTACTCCCCTTGTCCCTCCCCTTGCCTCTTCTAGCTTTGAGTTTGCCAATCTTTTTCTCTTTCACACCCAACAATTGAGCTATTGTCATTGCTTCCTTCCCCTTCCAGGTAGTTTTCTTTGAAGAGTATGGCAGTTTTGTTGGTTGTGAGCTACCAGTGTGATCACATGTGAATGGTATCTTCCTAGTACCTGAATTGTTGATTCCTAAGCTGAAGTCTAGTCTTAATATCAGACACAACCTTAGGCCTCAAGACTGGGTCAGAATCTACACCAAAGTCTGCTTGAATAAGACTTCATCTGGTCTAAATACTTTGAGTGCTGGAGTGCTGAGTTGGCATTTGAGTGTCCTGACTGGATTGTTGACTTGGCTGCTGAGTGGTGTGACTGGATTGCTGAGTTGGCTGTTGAGTGTCATGACTGGATGGCTGAGTTGGTTGCTGAGTGTTCTGATTGGATTGTTGGTCTTGCGCTTTAAAACCTGGAGTAGGGACTATAAAAAATTCTGATTCTTGGTCTTCATTTGTCTGAGTGTGGTCTTGCACTTTCTTTGACTGTAATTATAATCAAATACATATGTTATCTTGTGAGTAAAAGATAGATTGTGAGTATAAACAATAGATAGAAAGAATACCTTGTTGGCTAATGGACAACTTCTTTTATTATGATTTGGCTGGCCACAAAAACTGCAGTTCATCTGAAGACCCTTCCTAGATGTTGACCATTGTCCTTGCCTTTTCCTAGCTTCATCCTTCTCTCTTCACCTTTTCACTTTAGGTCTGCCAACTATCTTTTCTAGTGGTGTTGGATCCATGGCTTAGTGTGGCTCAACTTTCCAGAATCTTTCACCTCTAACAAGCTGCAGTTTGTGCTGATACACCAACTGCCATGCTTATTTGGAATACCACCAGTGAATCCCAACTGTTGGGTCTTGTTTCTTATGTAAGAATGCCTTGATAGCATGAGAACATGGGATTCCAAACAAGTCCCAAAGCCTGCATGTGCACCTTTGTGGCTCCAGAATCATTGTGTGTCTGTCTTCACCTTCACTTATTTCAAAACTTCTTTCTCCATTAAAATTTTCCTTGCACTTTGAAGCCATCTCTCTATAATCATTGTATAACTCCATTGCATATGGGCTGTATTCATCTCTCCAACTGTTAACTTCTTCTGCTCTATCCTTTAGTTGAGTCATCACCTTCAATAGTTAATTAGTAACATAGTAAATAAGTAGTTAATCAACAGTATGAAATCAGTTACATAGTAATTAGTCAACAGTAGTAAATCAGTAGTTAATCAATAGTATTAAATCAGTAAACAAGCAGTTAGTTAAAGTAGTTAACTTCACCTTCACTCTTATATCCTCAAGCATCTTCACTATTGGCTTATGCCTAACTTCAAGAATCCAAGAGTTGAAGGACTCTGTAAAGTTGTTGTCCACCATTGAATTCTTACATTGGGTATTAAAGTAAGCTCTACACCAAGTTACTGGAGGATAATTCAGCAAGTCCCTGACAACATCCTCAGAAACTTCACCTAACTGTTTTAACATGTCCTTAAATTCCTCCTCATGTATGCTCCAAGAACACCACCACATTAACTTTTTCATCTCATCAGTATTCCATTTTTTTCTCCAATTTGCTTCAATATGCCTTGTACAATATCTGTGATATGATTGTGGACATACATTCCTTACATCATCTAACAAACCCTACACATGAAGAAACACTACATCAATAAAAAATGAGCTAAATGTAAAAATCTGCATATGATAACATACCTTTTTCATATCTGACAAGATTGTGTACCTTTCACCATCTTTCAAGTCCAAAGAAGTCTTCAAGTTCTCCATGAACCATAACCAGGTTGTCTTTGTTTCCTTATCCACTACAGCCCAGGCTAGTGGACAAAAATGCTTGCAAGAATCTTGAGAACAAGCAACTAACAATATCCCATTGCATTTGCCTTTTAAAAATATTCCATCTAGACCTATAAAAGGTCTCAAACCTGCTTTGAATCCACTCTTGAGGGCTTGGAAACTGACATACATCCTCAAAAATTTTCTTTTACCTTCCTCCATTGCATCCTTGGATATCTGTATCACCACATCAGTACCAGGGTTTGTTTCTCTCAAATCTTGAGCATATGCATTCAATTTGTTGTACTCATCCAAGTAAGAACCCTCCAATTTCTCTAAAACCATTCTCTTTACCCTTTTTAATTTTGAGTCACTCACATTCAAACTAAATCTATCCTCTAAATCAATCTTCATCTCTTTAATCTTAAACTTAGGATTATTTTGAATCTTTCTCTTAAAATAATGTGCTAAATCCGCATGGGTAGCTCTTCTGTTCTCAAAGATCTCACCACAATCATGTTCATCCCTCCAAGTTTTTATCTTTACCCCTTGATCTTTGCCATCCTTAGAAATAAGACACTTAAAGGGACACCCTATCCAACACTTGTATCTAAGTCTTCTCTTATCACTCTTATCTACCTTAAGGCCCCTCTTATTAGACACAACATAATAACCCATAACCTCCTTAGCTTCAGCAAAATCTTTGAAAATCATACCTTTTTCCAATGTTTTATATCTATCAAGGTTATCAATTATCTCACACTTCTTCTACCTCTGAAATAAACCTAGGGCATCACTATCATAATCACTATCAACACTTTCAATATCTGTATCTTCTTCAGTTCTATCATAGTCAGAAGCTACAACAACAGGTGCAATATCTATTGCTGCTGTATACTGGCTAAATACAGGAACATTTACAATATCATCCAACAGGTCAACACCAAATAATTGTACATTAGTGAAACCATCATTAATTAGGGCTTGAATCTTCCTAATCTCTTCATCCCCATCTAACAAAAAATACCTCCCAGAAGGGTCAAGAAATATCAGCTGTTGTACCTCAACATATCCTATCACTTCAGTGTATTCTTTACACAAATCAATATAAGAGAGATGATCTACTTCATAACCACTCAACACATGCACATCTCTCTTAGTATAAGACAATGTAGGTTTCAATACCCACTCACCCCCATAATTAAAATATAAGTTCACTTTATCCATCATCCTTCTGATAAAATCACATGCAACAACAATAAAAAAGGGCAAAATGGGACCACATCAGCAGTATAATACAAAGCGACAATAACAATATAAAGATATAAAACCCCACCATTAATTAAATATACAAATCGACAAAAACTATAGCTTTAATATGTAGGACCAATACGATAAGGACCACCAAAAATAAAAGTAACAAAAAAAAATTCTAGAAAGGTACAAAAAATAGCTCAGAAAACATAAAAACATCACATGCAACAAACATAAACATGTCAGTTCCCAAATATTCCCCAACCCTACAATTTAATAACTTTAAGCTGTAAATACTTACTTTAATCGAATAATAATGCAAGATATCGCTGAAAATCAAAGGTCTTCCTGTTTTGAGCGCACCAAATCGGACCAGACAATGAACCCTAACGAAGCCCTAAAATAGCCATTGATAGTTCAGATAGAAGAAATGAGGGAAATGGTGAAAAGTAAGTATTTCGTCAGTGGGTTTAGGGTTAAAAGACCGACCCATAGGTAAAAGAAATGGGTCGGATCGGTTTAATGGGTAAAAAAATATCCAAAGATATGTTAGCCCCACTAATCCACGTGGACAAATGAAATAAGGCCGCATTAGTTAATGAGATGCACACATGGTATTCCGTTAGTCGCGGGGGTAAATTTGAAATTAGAAATAACTTCCTATATATTTTCAGACGGATAGATGGACGGAGGGCTTTTATAAACCATTTACCATACGATAGGGGTATTTTTGGCCCTTTTCCGTATCTTAAATTTTATGCTTTTCGGTTTATTGTTAGGTTCCTTGACATGTTAGTAATAATAAACCTTAAAATATTTTTATGTTTTATAAAATAATCAACAAATTATTACAATTGCATAATTTTTATTTCAGTTACTAGATCGACAACACTTTAATTTGATGCTTTTTAAATGATTTCTATTACTATATACAAGAAGTTGAACTATTACCCAAAAGACATCATGACGTCTTCGAAAATCTTATAGCATGATTTCAACAAACAAACAAAAAAAAGGCTAATGAACACGTTTAGCAGCAAACATATTCTACTGTACTGGAAAGCAACGAAAATTTAGAAAAACACAAAAATACAAAAGAGGAGAACACTGACCTTCTTTCGTCGGGTTTGGGGAGTGTGTGACGATATTTCCAAACAACTTCAGTTCAGTGCTTTGCTACCAATGTCCAGAGCAACAACAACTAAAACTGAGCAATGTGAGTCTTAAAATGACGGGATACTCAGAGCTAAGAAGACATTAGACGCTAGGGTTTTAATTTGAGAAAGAAAAAGAAAAGGATTATGAGAAATACTTGAAATCGCCTTGTCAAACGAGAAAATGAATTCCAACAAATATTGTTGTGGGAATTAGAGTGTTGGGAATGGCTTTGTTATGTACGGGTTGTTGCAAACTCCTATTAATTACGTATTAATCCCTTAAGTAGTATAGTTTTCAGTCGAGCTCTTTTTGTCATACCCGCCTTTGGGAAACATAAAACGAAATGGTCACAAGTCAAAATATATAACCCGTCCTTAAACTTAGCATTTTTTATTACTTGAACACTTAAACATAGAATTATTCTTATTAGACCCTTTAACTAAATTATATTTGTACCAATTAGACACTTTGTAGTGACATAATTGAGTGCATGGGAAAAGACGCGTGAGCATGAGAAAAAAGCTCCGATTATTATTTTATAATTATTATATTCTAATATATTATTTCACTTAAAGCTAATTTTTACCCTATATTCTATTTCTCTTCTTCTTCCCGTGAACCTATCATTTTTCCTCTTAATTTTTTTAAAAGAAAGTATAGTGTACATGGATTTGACTATTCTCATTTGACATGTTTGTTCTCTTTACACGACACTTCTAAGCTACTGGAATAAAACTTTACAAACTAAAACACATAAGTGATTGATAGAAGTTGCATTTTGACATTAATAAGTTTTAACAAAAATAGTACTTCAACAAACGAGCAAAGCTGTCAAATACACAAATGCAACTATTTCTTAAGAAAAGAAGAAAGCCTTAAAAGCTACAACAAATACACAAGTGTGGCTAATTACATATGCAACGTTAATTTTTATAAAAGTTTTTCTCAAATGATCTATAAAGTGTCTGATAGGAACAACTCTATGTTTAAGTGTCCATGTGACAAAAAAAGACAAGTTTAAGGATTCAGTTATGTATTTGGCCTAGATTTTAAGTGCAAGTATAGATAATTACAGAAAAATCAAATCAAAAAGTTTAAATTATATTCACATGAGTTAATATAAATTTAATTTGTCGTTGGATCTTTACTAATTAATTTGAATAAAAACATGACTCCCTATATTTTAATTTACGTTAATCCGTTTAAATAGAATCACCCTTTTTTAGATGTAAAAATATATAATATTAAAGGTCTTATTTTATCCTTAATGATATAATTTATTTAACAACACAAATATATATGGCTTGTTTTAAACCACATGTTGTAATTTATTTTTTCTTAAATTCTGTGTCCTATCAAAAGAGTTCACATAAATAAAAACGGAGGGAGTAATTTTATTTAAAAATCATTTTTTCTTTAAAATATTAGTTATGCAATTAAAATTATTTAATATTTTTTTAACCTGAAAATGTATATTATAAATACCTAGTAATTACTTTTATTTAATTTTCTCAAATACAAGTTATTTGTTAAACAATAAAACTTACTTACTTATCCATATAAAAATACTTATTAATTGTTTGATATCTAGTATTCACTTTAAGAGTATTCGTTCTGATTAATCTTGCTCAACAGATCGAACACCATTTATTACCTGCTGAAGTATTTTAGTGTAATCTGCAGTATTATATGCCACACCTCCTTTTTTACACACCTACCCCGAAGGAAGGATAAATGCATAAGGGAATTTTTCCATTTTAAGTGACATTATTCAACATGAGATTATTTATTTATTTAGAGTCGCCACTTGGGATATGATTGGTTTTTGGTGTCCCAAGTCACCGGTTTAACTTAAATCCCAAATCGAGGAAAATTTTCGACTTCCCAATTAGAGTCTGCGAACCAGAAATTTCGAATAAGGAATTCTGTTGACCCGAGGGAAGGTGTTAGGCACCCTCGGATCTCGTGGTTCTAGCATGGTCGCTTAAATTATTATAATTAGCTAAAATCTGATTTTTATACATATTCCAACCTACAGTGCAATTTTAGGAGTATTTACCACTTTTAGTTGATTTTTAAGAAAGGGAACGTTGTTTAACAACGTGTCTTTGGATCACGTCACATGAAATGCACCCGGATCCTCGACACATTCTTATTCAACGTTTTGGGATTTGGATTGCATGGAATGCACACCCGTATTTAGGAAGGTAAAATTATTAAAAGTGCGTCTAAAGCGACTAACGTATTTTTATCTTTGCAGGAAGCCGTAAAAATTTGCTAAACGGCACGTCCCGAATTTTAAATATTTTAATATAAGTATTTAAAGAGGGCCCCGCAATTTATGCATTTTTGTTTGGCGGGGCTCACCTCATTTTATTATTTAAAGGCCAACCTAAAGCAACTACGATTCTCTATTTAATTTGTCTCTAACGGGCCCTATGTAACGACCCGACCGATCGTTTTGAGTTCTAGCGCTCCGTTCAGCAGTCGAAGGCCACGAACAACTTCATTTCAGGTATTATGACTTGTACGCGTGGTCGAAATTGAATTTCGAGAAGTCCAGAGTTGATTGGGAAGAGAAGTCTCATTTCAGAAGCTTAAAGTTGAAAGAATGAACTAGGATTGGAATTTTGAGTAAACGATTTAAAGTTGAAAGAATGAACTAGGATTGAAATTTTGAGTAAACGACCTCGGAATCGGGATCTGAAGGTTCCAGTAGGTTCGTATGATGATTTCGAACGTGGGCATATGCCCGGAGTGGGTTTTGGATAACCCTGGGGCATTTTGACGCCTATTATGGAAGTTAGTATTTTAGAAGAAATTTTATAAGTTTGGTTTGAAGTGCATATCAGTGTTATCAACGCCCGTTTGGAATTCCGAGACTGTGAGTAGCTCCGTATAGTGATTCTGGAGTTGGGGGCGCGATCGGAAGTGAATTCGGAAGTCCGTAGACCATTTTGAAGC
>MU727469.1:6376-18021 GCA_026770625.1 Nicotiana glauca
GAGTGATCTTTCGCCTTTATTGAGGAGATATAAAACAAGCTTACTTACTAATAAAGCGGCAAGAAGCACCTTCTTTCTCAAAGTCAACTTTCTCCCTTTTTACTAGTAGTTGAGTGCTCATTGTTGTTCGGATCTTGATCGGATCCGAGCTTCCCAAGCTCTATACTGTTAGGGAACTCTGCAAGGGTCTTACCACCTTCTTGATTGACTATATTTGAGTCTTTGGAGTACTTTAGGATTATACTCCGCGCCGAGGATTTGTGCTTGTGGGTCGGGGTGAATATTGCAGACCAGCGGATCTGGTGGTCGACAATTGTTTGGACTTGGTAAAGGTTGTCACAGCACCTGTAGGAGGACAGAAGACTTATCGCGATTCCCACGGACCAATTTACGATGTCTTTGTCGCTGATGTTCGTCAAACAGGCTACGTGGATTGGCCAGGGTCTTCTTCAGCTAATGAGACCTCGATCCTGAAGCCTTCAAAGTATCTTTTTGATAGGTGCCTCTATTTGTATGGGGATTTCGCTGCTGATAGATCTCGCATAGTATCCCCCTCCTTCCCCCGCCGCCTTCCGACCCGCGGGAGTATACAATGACAATGTCGGGGCATGAGTGCCCGATCATGAGACTACCTGTTGAACGTCCGATGGCACCTTGCTCCAACCTGAGCTATGCAACAACGAGATCTCCCTTGATCTTTGCCGTATGTGCTTGACGCCCCCTCATAAGATGCTCACTTGGGGACTTCTTACTCCAGCTATTCCAAGAGTCTCCGCTAGTTGAACCGCGTCCAGTAGACTCCCTGTTCCGCTCATCCCCTTCGTCAGCTCTTTGATCGGGATACTATTACCTAGGTTCCTAAACTCTGAATGGACGGCGGAGCGTAGGTGGCAAGCAATTATATGGATATGATGCTTTACCCGTAGACGCTTCTCCAACTCTCGCAAGAATTGTATGGGAGTCACCCTCGAAAGGACTTCCCGAATTACCGTACCGAGGAATTCTACCGTACTCCGTGCAGCTATGGTTGTTGGTCCTGCAGAGTCTACCCAAAGGTTCAATCCATATTGTAGGAAGTGGGCATGTTTTTGTATTTCTATGAGAAGCTCGATGGAACCAACGATTCCCAGTAGTAAGTCATCGGCATATTGCGCGTAACAAATCCTTATTAAGTAATAGGTTTTTAAGGGGGCCAGCTTACGGGCCAGGCCTCTCTCTGACCTGATAACAAGTATCACCTCCCCGCCCAGCTCTATCAGCGGACCCTTTCTTTTGCAATACTTAAAAGAGTCTCTCATGGCCCAATTATTATTACAGCATTCTCTACCATAGAATTCGGACTTCCGGGTAAAACCGGAGGCTTCTATGAAGAAGGCGGCGTAAAGGAGGCTCGAGGGCTTGTTAACAAAGGCGGCAAGGGCCGACGAAAGGTGTAAAATGAAAGGCATTTTCTGGTCCCCCTTGAGCCGGGGGGTGCTTGGGGGGGGGGAGGGGGTGTGCCACGAAGAAACAAGGGAATGAAAGGCCGCTTTGCGTTGGATGCTCTTTAACTTCCCCACAATGATGGCTCTATTTTCTTGGGGAGCGTTGAAGCTTGCTTCTTCGGAAGACTTTTCTTGGTCATCAATACGATTTGTTCTTAATAGAACCAATCTTATTCTCTGAACAATCAGAATTTTGTACTTTTGTCGGATCCTCCCTATCTCCTAATCGAGATTGTGTAGGTAAATGTTGCCTAGTAGGGCCGATAGTAATACACTGTGTGGGACAGAGTAAGGGCCCTTCTCACCTCCTACGAGTCGTTCGACGGAAAAGACTTTCTGAATGGGGTAAAAGAACTTGGGATCGTCGATCTCTTCTTAAAGATTGAGATGAGTCGATGTTGGTCGATGGTGACTGATGTCGAATTCCAAAAACCAGCGAGAGGTTCCCCACTCTTCTTTGATCCGTCTTAGGACGGAGTGGAAACCTCGACCCGAATGGAAGTGCGATGTGTCTGGAAACTTGAGATCATAAATGGATTCGAGTACCATTCTGATCGCCTCTTTCATGATCCTTTCTATAGGTAGAACTACTGTGAGCGGTCCAAACTTCGACCCTTATTTCTTTCTTCATATTGTAAAGGGGAGAAAAGCCCATTTTTTGCTCCCTCTATTGATAGAAAATGGCACTCCTGCCATCGTTTCACTGACTCATAGGGTTTCCCTCAGCTCAGTCCTTTTGGTTCTTAAGAATGGTCACCACTTCTCCCAGGACTGGAATGATTATCCCTGCCCGATGGGTCCACATCCATCCCTGAATGTCGTCGGGTACTATTAACTTCCCCGCCATTCTTGTAACTGTCACATGTAATATACGCAGGTGTGTTTGCACCCCCATGAGTGGACGAGAAAGAAAGAATTTCTCAGAGCAACCCCCTAGGTTCCAGACCCAGGAGTCAACTTTCCCGTATGAGCATTCGGTACATGTATCAGTCTGTGGAAGAGTGAAAGGGTCACCACTACTGAGGATCCCCCCCTAATCTTAGATAGGTCGTATGAGGGTTCGTTGTGGTTCATTGCTGTGCTTACACACAAGGCTACCCTTTTCGAAAGCTCCGCAGGACCACCTACCACTAGTCTTCGGCCGGAGGGGTTTATTGCACAAAAACACCGGGGCGCAGGCTCCCGAAGAGAGAATCCCAACGAATGTCAGATGCAAAGCCTCGCACCTCATTAAGATCATATTGGCATACTCTCCCAAAAAAGAAAGAGCAGACCCCATTGAAGATAAGAGTGATGTACAACAAGGCCATTTCTGTCCACCGTCCTTCTCACAGAGCCGTACGTGGATGTTACCGCTCATACAGCTCCTAGCCAGCAAGCAGTTAGCCTTCCTCTACAAGGAATGGAAGTGTGGATGAATCTACATCAAATATAGGATTTTTGTTGTACACGATCTCCATTTTAGTAGTCCTAGCTATCCACTCCACTATGTGGTAGAGTGTTCGTCCCCACCCCTTCGTAGGGGTACCTTCCCTTTTAATTGAGAGAAGGACTCGGAATTGACTCCCCTCTATTTGAGATCCTAAAGAAGGGTATGGAGTTTCTCCAAAGAATGATCTCCCGTGGCGGTACGCAGATTCTCGAGGGCCCGAGCTCCACCTCCCATCCAATCGGCCTACTACAAAATAAGGCGAGGGATCGACGCCCCACAGAGAACCCAACCTTTTCAAGTAGGGCCTGAAAGAAATCAATCAAACCAATTTTCAGACAAAGAAGATAAAAAAAGAAAAGTATAGTGGCTAGGAAAGCTCCGGAGATTCTATGGGAAATTAAAAATGTCGAAGTAAGCCGTGGCTTATAAATAGGAAGATGAGGAGATAAGGGCGAAGTATATTCATGATATTCGGAAAGATTTATGTTCATTCGCTCTGCTCGCAAAGCGGTATACCAAAAAAAACAAGCGACTACCTTACTTAAGCAATTCTTCTTATTCTTATTCTTTCTTAGTTGAAGTTCCTATATTAGTTTTTTCTTTCTTTTATGAATGTTATAACTCCTAATTTTTTGGTAGCGGACCTCTTTGATAGTTCGACCGTTATCCCCCGTCTAACTCAACTATTCGATTGTACGGCTATTGTGATTGCGAGAGAAAGGAGGGATGGCGCCTTCTTTTACCATCTGGCAGTTGAAAACAAAAGTGCTTCTAGGTACACGACTGTTAGGCTCATCCAAGGCATATTTACGGAAGTAGCAGGGAACTTGACCGTCAAGTTTGAAAAAAGCTGGCCAAGCCTGTGTCACTTTCTTACGTCAGGAGTAAGGGAGATCAAAGAAGTATGGGGCCGATATGCGAAGGATCAAATCATAGAGATAGCAGATCTTAAGAGGCGGAAGAAAAGGAACCTCGGTGACCTAGAGATTGCTGAGTCCGGGCAAAACTAAAGAAGCTTTCCTCTCCTTTCAGTCGAGCATGCCCGACCTTTAGCACTTCCATTTCCGAAGTGGGAGTTAGAGAAAGGAAAGCTCACTCGATCAATTACCATGCCGTGTCGAAAGACAAAAAGTCACCCACAGGAGCTGAAAGCCACTTGACTGTAAGGAGAGGAGCTTCGAGTGACTTTTTTCTTTGCTCTTCGACAGCCCTAACAAGTCACTTGAAGCTCTGCCCTTTGATTTGCCCCGTGATGTCTTCCTCCAGTTGCCCCCACCCAATAGCTAATAGGCCGAAAAATGTTGCAGTCAATTGCCCTTCCCGTTATCATCAAACAAAAGACTACCATACACGCCTTTTGCCGGCAAGCTACCCTCGCCTACCTTATCTATAGGAATTTCTATCCATCCGCGCGCGAGATCAGATCGACTACTCTACTACCATCATTCCGAAGGTTTTTTTATTCAAAAGGACGGAGAATAAATAGCTTATTCATAATCTTATAGGCCCCGCACCGCTTCATTCAATTGTTTTGTCATAAAGAAAGGGAAGGAAATATTTTTTTGATCAATCGCCTGAACCTGCCTTTATTTATTTGCCTGGAGGGGTGGCCTAATCACTAATAGATCTCTCAACGAGAGCCTCATTCTATCTAGAGGAAACAGCTTCGGCAGATCCAGTTGATTAAGTCGTGTTGTCTGTCGATACCCACCTGCTCGGAGTGCGGGTAAGGGCTCACCTTTTGATTGTGTCGTTACATGCTTTTTGGTAGAGCCCCCACCTCCCACGGCTACAGCCAGCACCAGGAGCCTAGAAAGGTATAGGCACCAGTTCATTCAGTCAATGAATCTGCAGTCGGTTCTGATGATTATGCCGTTTCAAGTGGATGATCAGTTGGTTCAGTGATAGATGTAGTCGATGGGGTAGAGGTTCTGCAGATACTTGTCTAGCTCCTCATTGCCCCAACCTTCCCTGTAGGCTCCCTGCTCTGCCAGCGCGACAACTGTCCAAATCATTTGATGCTTCTTCTCATTGAGCAGCCCCTCGACTTCCACTTCAGATTCGAGGAGCTTTGGCAGGGGGACTTGAGTCTCAGCAGAACCTTCCCTTTTCTTCTCTCTCCTTTCCTTCATCTCCCGGGCCTTAACCGAATTTGCTCCATTTTTCTCAGTTCGGGAGCAGAGGTACCCTCGAGCGGTGTATGAGCTGTGATATTTGTGGTAGCGGGGGTAGAACTCGAAAGGCTGGCCAAGGTTGTGTCCTTTCGAGGGGACGAGGTTGGCTCGGTGACCGAGGGCTTGCGTGGAGGAGGTATTGCGACCACAGGATTGGACGTCACTTCAATATTTCTCTGTTTTTTTGAGGCCCGAGTGAAGGCATATATGTCGAACGGATTCACAATATATAAAGGCAATTGAAAAACATAAAAAAAGAAAGGGGGCTTACTCGTGACGATGTCGGGCAGGGTGTCATAGAAAGATGTTTGGGGTAGTAGCTATAAGTTCGAAGGCTTTTGTCTTATTCGAGTGAGGATGTGAATAAGTAGAAAAGGAAATAATTAGGCTTTGAACTTACCTTCTCTGGATGGAAGGGGTGACCGGGATAAGTGATATGCGAGAAGCGATATGCTTTACACGTCCGCTTCCAAGACGTCACGCCCACGCGTCTCCTGACTGTAATGGTTGAGCTTGGCTCTGCTTGCCGGTTGTGCTGCGTGAGACTCCAGATGCCTCCAAGAAAGTGAAGGTTTTCGGGGTAATCGCCGCACATCCTTCCCATGCTCTGTGACAACGGCGGTACCCCGAAACAAAGGGGCCAGTCTTCGTCGTGCTGGGGTATCCCGATCTGGATGCCACAAAAATTTAGGGAAGCCTTTTTCTTAAAAGTCTTTATGCGACCAGTGAGAAAGCGGACGACTTTAGGGCTTAAAGGAACACCTTTCTGTTTCATATTGAGTCCTCATAGGTGCGGCCCACTTGGTGTCGGATCAACTCGATAGGTCACTCAATAGTCTTTCGCGGAGTATCCCCTATTTTAGTGAACCCTGGGATTGTCGGTGGCTCGACGATATTTATTCCAAAGGTTTGCCGAGGTGAAGCTTTTGACATGTATTCTTTTATTTATTTGTAGGTTTCTCTATTTCAGGCTCTTCCGAGGGCCTTTGTTTGAGGTGAGGTTCTATAGTTTGATGGTTACTTATGTTCTCTTCTCCCCTTCCCCGGTAGCTAGGAAACATTTCTAAATATATTTCCTTCCTTCTATTCAGGGGCACTCTAAAGGCTTTGCAACCTTCAGAGCTGGTTGACAGCTGTCTAGTCAGTCCCTCTAGCTCTTTGATAGACATCTTTCGGTTCTTGGTTTCATCCGACGAACAACTTTAGGTCTATATTCTGTGTCTTATCCTTCCTTGCGGATTCCCGGTTTCTGAAGGAGTAGCGGCCTATGTCTCCAGCTCTGGGAGAACTTTACCTATAGCTAACCTAGAGAGCTTTACTTTAAGATAGATCAGGCAGGCACTCTTCTTCGGAAAGAGGAGTTGTTTGCCTTACCACACCAACCACCTTAGCGCTGGAAGTTCTAGCAATGGGCAGCTTGGCAAAGGAATATTATATAGCAATTTCATATTCATTAGATAAGAGATTGTGGATCTGTTCTTAGTGAGGACAATCAGATTGGGAGGATCAGGTCGATTGAGGTAGCAGCACACCAATAGGTGGGTTGCCGTTCTTGTACTATTTGGGTAAAGGGCAGGAGCGCTCTTTCCCTCTCACCAGTACTTACTATAAGGGGTGGGGCAACCGGTTAAAACCAAATATCCAACAGCCGCTTTCCTTAGTGGCTACCCATTTTCGAGTGAACTGAACTCTTGGACTGGCTGAAAGGGAAAGGGGAAACTATACAAGGTATTTTTCACTCGTTTACAGGACCAGTGTCAAAGGAAAGGATTGATGCACTCTCTTGCTTGAATGAATCGACATTTGGGGATGCTTGTTCATTCGGGATTCTTCTATCTATATTTAGAACTACTGGATCAACTACTCCGGCTTTTAGCCTTTGGAACCTATGGAACCCTAAAGTCACTCTCCCGTTCAAACTCTTCTATCCATCCCATCTAAAACCCTTGAATAAGTGAATCCAGGGACAAAGACCTTGCCCTGCTTTATTTAAACAGCTAAGATAAGGTCTAAGACCGTCTCTTCTTTTCCACATCCTCATTCCTCCTTATTTTCGGATACTTAAGCTTCTAATGCTACGGAACCAACTTTCCCAATCAATCAATTAAAATTAATGTGTAGGAACCTACCCTCATCGAACTGAATGTCTACCCTTCCCACATTTGAAGACAGACTAATGTTTAAGACCTCATGCTTTCATAGAGATCCATTCTTCTCTGACCGCCGAAGATTACCCATATATGGATGAATAACCATGAAGTTCAACAATCTTTTGAGGGAGGGGATTCGACTGACTGACAAGGAACTGACAGAAGGGGAAAAGATGAGTGAAACCATTCGACGGAGTTGGAAAAGACTTCGCTAATCATAATAAGGTTGGTCTCACCTTCGTCCGAGGACTCGAACGAGGTATTTTGTGCTTGCCCTATTGAGAGTCTCTTCCATTCTCTTTTTACCAGACAGATAGATAAATAGGCAATCCGATAGATATATTATGGCTTCCTCACTATCAGCAAGCTCCCACAGGCGATGAACAACTTCCGACTTCTTCATTCGGTTTGTAGCTATACCGTATAGAGTGAAAAATTCCTTTTAATGGGAGTAGCTATATTCAAGCAAGTATTCCAGCGAAACGATCCTTTGACAATGGGCTCTGCCCAACATTGGGACTGAATTTATACAGAGAGAGGAAAATCAGAAAAAAAAGCTCTTTTTGAATCAGATGTTGGATAGGCTAAGCTAGGTGTAGCCCGCTCTCTCTACGGTTTTGCTTGAACTTGTCAATCCCGGGTGCCTATGCGATTATTAAGGCAGGGTGCTATTGTACCAGTGGTGGAGTGGCTTGAATCAAATCGTTTGTCTAGAGAGGGTGTAGCGATAACCAAAGTGGACTCTACTAGAAAGTAAAGATGCTGTATAGGCAACTGGCCTTAGAGTAGTGTATCGAACTAAAGGACAGGAGCGACCCATAATCATTGACGAAGAGGAAGGCTTGGAAAGGGATCAAACATATTGAGGGGGAGCTTTCACAAAGGCCAATAGCCGATAGGTGATGTCATTAGCCTTAACTTCTTTATCTACTTGAAAGCTGATAGGAGTACGACTTTCTTCAAGGAAGTGTCCCATATGATATTATATTAGTAAAGAGCCCTTGATCCTAGATAAGTAAGCAGATATGCCTATGGCTGGAAGATAGCGAGCGATATTCTCAACGTAGTCTCTCAGAGGCCAGCTTGTTGTAACCCTAAAACACGGCGTTAGCGGGGTTGGGCTCCCATACAGAAATACAACAAACATGGGACAGCCGGGAATGATGACCTTTCTCAAGCCTGAGGCCTAAATTGGACTTTCTCTTTCTGCTACTTGCCACTCTGAAGTTTAGGATTTAGTTTCGAACCGATGGGATTTTTCGAATGGTAATGAAGCTTGCCATTCTGTTTATTTGGCCGAATCCGACTCTGGGCCTGCCCTTTTGCTAGCTTTTTCATTATGCTGGTTCAACTACTGCTTATGCTTGAAATATCTAAACACCTGAAATCCACTCTCAATAGATGCTGCCCCTTAAACAGTGTGAAAGGGTGGTAGGTAGAACTAAGGGAATAATCTTTTTTGGTTCGGTAATGGAATCAATAGCTTTCCCGAACAGGGATATAGGAAAAAGCCAATAGCCTACAGGCTTGCCAGTGGACTTGCTTGACCTATTAGAATGCCAGTATAAACTTCTGGCACATGGTCGGCTAGCTAAAGGTCAGCTTCGGTTCTAGGCAAAGTGTTGGCCCAAATTCAGATGAAGTTTTGAAGATTGACAAAATGAACTCAGTCATGGACCAGGTCCATCATGTGAGACATAGTGGTTATCTACCTATACGTGTGAGATGCACGTGAAGAAGATAAGTCTCAAGTATCAACAACAATATCTTCTGAACTGATCGAAAAGGTTGCATAAATGATAAGGAGATGAAGTCTCCTTATGTGAAGAGAACTAAATCCGGATCAAGAATAAGGGTTGGAGTTTGTATTGTTCTAGGACTCGAATTCGATGAAGGATCAACAATTGAGTCTCAATCAAACTTTGATTACTAACTCTTTAAATAACTATGATTGTTCTCTTTTACAGGTATTGCACATAGGCAGAAGTTAAACTAAATTGAGAGCAAAAGAGCTAGGTAATTTTGCAAGCAATTTATGTGTGATTCAAGTGTGCATTCCTGAAGCTACATGAACCATATTGAAGAACCAATTCTATTAAGTTTATTCTTATTCTAGTTCAATTGTAGTAGGTGTTTCATATTGTACCTTTCCAGCTTTCATAGAAGCAATTGTATTAGGTACTTTGAGTATTCAAGTTAGAGTTAACTTGAAGGTGTCGCAACAGTTGAGGCTGTGTGCCACACTGGGATTAGAGTTTAATCCTTAGGTTTACAAGAGTTTTGTAAATGATGTTTTGGATCAGTGATTTTAGTGGAAGTTTGGGAAAATCCTACTGAGTAGTAGGTCGTGATTTTTTCACCTTTTGAGCCAGGTGTTTTCCACGTAAAAATCTCTGTGTTCTTTATTTTATGCAATCTTAATTCCGCAAACAGTAATAGTAAGTACATCTAGAAGAACCCGTTTCTTGTAGTACGAAAATTAGGTACCACACAAATCACCCCCCTCTTGTGTGGTATTGACGTGTAGAACATCAATTGGTATCAGAGCAGGTTATCCTTGAAGAGGCTAACACCTTAGAGAAGATCAACAATAAGTGCACCACCTGGGAACTGGGAAGGGCAATCCACTGCTAGGCCTCCACTTTTCAATGGTCAGTACTATTCTTGGTGGAAGAACAAAATGAGAGATCACATTATAGGGGAAGATTATGAACTCTGGGACATAGTCACTGACGGTCCCCTAGAAACCACAAAGAAGAATGCTGAAGGAATTGATGTGCCAAAGACAAGGGTTGACTGTACTGCTGAGGACCTGAGGAAGTGGGAGAAAAATGCTAAAGCCAAGAAATGGATTATGTGTGGACTAGGACCAGATGAGTATAGTAGGATCCAAAGCTATACAACTGCTAAGAAAATATGGGACACTCTGCAAGTGGCCCATGAAGGAACACCTCAAGTGAAAAGATCAAGAGGAACACTTCTGTATTCTCAATATGAAAATTTTACTATGAAGGAAGGATAAACTATCTAGGAGATGTATACTAGATTCACTACTATGACAAATGAACTCGAGTCTCTTGGAAGGATTATCCTTGAAGAAGACAAGGTTGAGAAAATTCTGACAAGGGTTTGCCTGTCACATGGAAAAGCGAAATCACTGCTATTCAAGAATCCAAAAATATTTCTACCCTTAGACTGGATGAACTGATTGGAAATTTTACTGCTTATGAAATGAGAAGGAAAACCATGAAGATGGGTACCCCCAAGAAGGAGAGAAGCTTAGCTCTCACAATTGCTGAAGGTGCAGATCTGGAAGATGATGAAGTGGCTATGATCACTTGGGATTTCAAAAAGTACCTGATGAGAGGAAAGGGTTCTTCAAGAGGTACAACCTTTAACAAAATAAGAGCTCCGGAGAAACAGACCAATAAGGGTTGTTACAAGTGTGGTAAGACTGATCACATGATCAAGAGCTGCCCTCAATGGGAAATTGAGTGGAAGAAGGAAAAAGCTGAACAAAGGAACATGAAGAAGGAACAGGTTCAACCTAAAAGAAACAAAGGTTTAACCAAGGCTATGGTTGCTGCTTGGGGAGAAACCTCAGATGAAGACTCAGAAGATGAACTGAAGAGGAGAAAGCACTGATGGCCATCGGAGAATCAGATGATGAACAAGAGGTAAGTATTCTTCATCTTAAAGACAAGATTAAATTTCTGTCTAAAGAAAAATTGGCTGAGCTATTACTAGACTTCATTGACGAGTCTGAAATAATTAACAATGAGAAGGAAGTTCTGTCTAAAGAATGTGTGATCCTAAAAGCAAAATGTAAAAGTCTAGAGTCTAGGGCAAATGAGAGTGATAATACAAATGCTGAGTTGAAGAACCAGGTTCTTGAACTTGATAACAGTGTCCTAGAACTGAGGTCTGAAAATTTAAGATTGAAACTAGGAACTGGAAAGAAGAAAGCTGATCACATACATCTCACTCTAGAAGAAAACCTAGGAAAGATGAAGGATGAATTGTATAACAAGGATGAACTAATTAAAGTCCTAAAAGAAGACCTAGGAAAGGTGAAACATGAATTAGACAGAACTTGCAAATGGAACAAGGCCTCTGATGCACTCTCCTGGTTGCAAGAGCATCACAGTAGCAACAAGAGAGGACTTGGCTATGGGACTCAAGCTCCAAAATGGGACCCTAAAAGCAAGTACCTCACACTTCCTGAGAATAAAATCTCACACACTGTGGCAAGACTGGCCATTACAAAAATGAATGCAATGCAAAAGAAAAGGCCAGTCAAAAGGACAAAGCTTTTGTTCAAGAAAAACATAAGCTGCCTGGTTGGGCAAGAAAGAATCTGATTCATCCTTTTGCCCATAGAAAGGGACCCAAACTAGTTTGGGTT
>MU727471.1:12859-25568 GCA_026770625.1 Nicotiana glauca
TAAAGATAGGCATTGGAAGCTTGGAAGGGATAAATATTACCTTAGTATGGCTTTCGTCCCTAGTAGAGAGGGAATGTTAGGCAATCCAAAGAGCCAGTATATGGAGCAAGGGGAGCTAAAAGCAAAAGAATGTCTAGTTGGAGTTTTCATAATAAAGTGATAGACATAAATGTTGGCAGGAAAATAAGAAGAGAGTTAATAAAGCATTATGAATAAGATGTGGTACATGAATGACAATGGTAGATAAAAAAAATGACAGTATTACATAGTCCATAATCAAGGAAAGGAAAAGACCAGAGGTGACAAGCCTTGAGACAACAAAAAAGTATAGGTCATAAAGTCATATCATAATTTCGAGAAATAAGTTATGGCTCTCGTCCCTAGTAGAGAGGGAATGTTAGGCAATCCGAAGAGCTAGTATATGGATCAAGGGGAGCTAAAAGCAAAAGAATTTCTAGTTGGAGTTTTCATAATAAAGTGATAGACATAAATGTTGGCAGGAAAATAAGAAGAGATTTAATAAAGCATTATGAATAAGATGTGGTACATGAATGACAATGGTAGATAAAAAAAATGACAGTATTACATAGTCTATAATCAAGGAAAGGAAAAGACCAGAGGTGACAAGCCTTGAGACAACAAAAAAGTATAGGTCATAAAGTCATATCATAATTTCGAAAAATAAGTTCGTGACTCTAACGTGATTACCAGAAGGAAAAGTTAGACCCACAATAATAGAAATCAGTATGGACTAGTGAACAACATAAACTAAACATGAATTAGAGAATGAGTGATTTGATAATAGTCGGCATCATGAGGATTTCAGATATTGCATTCCGGCGATAATAAAATGGACGACAGAAAAATACCCTTTAAAGGTCATTCAGGAAGATGTTTCCCTAAAGCAACAATGTGAGTAACGTTAAGCTTAAGGGACTATGTGTGCCAGTTACACTAGTTGTCACCCTCGTAAGTAAGGAATTGTTTTATCCTTGGTAAAGAAGGATTACCGCAAGGCGAGTAAGGGTCATCAATGATATAAAAAGACGCCAAAGATGAAGAGGTAAAACATCTATAGGTAGATCGTCATAGCTCTAAATCTTAGTACTCCCATAAAGGGGGGAATATGGAGTGATGTGGCATTAAGTCAGAATTAAGTGATTCTAGTAACTATGGAATGGTAAAGGAAGAATGCGATAAAAATTAGAAAGGGATGAGGTTGCCCTTATAATAATCCTATAGATATGCTATTCAGAATATTATGCAAACACGGCGTCAAGGAGAGGAAGTAAGGGTTGTTGTCCGAGATGTTATTGATAAATAAAGAGTCAGTGCGAGACATAAGTTAAGATAAAGGAAATAACCCAAGAAAGATTATGAGGAATATTGATATGAGAATGGTCCAACGAGTAGTTAGTAGTTGATTCAGGAAGAGCTTAGTTATGGCTAGACAAGAGGATACAGACAAATCAACAGATCATGCAAGATAAACATAGTGAACCCCAACATGGGGAACTCAGTATCGCAAATATGACATCGTGACCATTGAGAAATATTCAGATACAAGTTGGGGTAGTTAAATGTAGGGTAGTTAAAGGTACCGTATGAGTGTTACGAAAATAAAGAGTGCCACCGGAAAGACAGTCAAAATATCATTTCAGAAGCAACCCTACAAGCACAAGGACATGGAGGTAAGTAACTATGAATAATTATAGGCGAGGAAGGACGTCAAAAATTCCGTCGAGTATACGATGTAATAAGCTCGCAACTTTACAAGAGCCAGAGGGTCCTCCCTAAGTACTGCAATGAAAGACTAGCTGAGGAAATAAGGAAGAAGGCTTCAACCTAAACATAGTAACTTGAAGGAGAAATAGTCATGTAAAAACTGTCTCACTACAAAATTGTAAGCCCTCCAAAATAAAGTGGCACCTACCGCGGCTAATGAACGGGAAGTAAAACAAAAAATAATATTCTTGACCCTATGAGTTGCACAAAAATTCAGGCATGCGTGGGAACTAATATGAGCTAAGTATGCACACAACAAAGGGGCAGAAAGACCAGGAAAAGTAATTGCTTACGTTTAAAGAAAGATGAGATGGAACGAAAGGAATTATTTGATCAATGATCTATAGTTAGTTACGTTATGAACGCACTTAAAATTTCGGAGTATTATCCATGCATCATATATATTGACATCCATAGAAGACTCCGGTATAAGTTGAAAGAAAGAATTGAGTCCAGGTCATAGACAAAGGATTGAATTATTAGAAGATTGTATTATGGATATTCCATAGCGTCCATGAAATGATAAAGCAATAACTAATACTATAAGTCGCAGATCGGAAGATAGCTTATGCCTATGTAAAGGTCGATCAGAGGGAAGAGGAAACTAAAGAGTTACATCAACTAAGTAAATCAGGAGTATGATTATTGGACCCAGAAAATTATAGAACTCGTGATTGAGAAAATTATAGGATCACTCTTAATATCAGAGGTACAAGAGAGATAGTACTGTAGCCATATTCTATAACGGCTCTACGATAAAGAAGTTAGAAGAGTACAAGCCTCACAATAAGTCAGTATGAAGCTCTCACCGGATTATATATGCTCTATAAGTGCAAGTATTAAAATAGAGCTTCAACTTGTGGATGTGAATTATACTTGCGTGGAAGGGAGTTCATGAAAGAGATAGAAGATGTGATGTGAGATTTTAAGGTAAATTAGGTAAAGGTGAACAACGTACGAGATACTCAAATACAGAAGGTTGTGAATAGTCCATATTTCGAATAGAAGGCTACAAGCGCGGGGATTCAGTATCCAGTAGTGATAGCGGCGGCGGCAGTGGCATATCTTCCAGCCTATGGTTTCTAGGTATCGAAAGGTCTAGTTAAGAAAGTAAAGAAGAGTTAGAGACGATGTGATGTCTCGCTTGATGTTCTAGAATAACATAAGAAAATCTATGGTGAAAGCAAGTTGAAGGAAGGTTGCGAGTAGTATAAATAGATATTTGTAGGTCGCAAGCTGAAGTATGGTAGAACGACAATGTTTTAGAAACACAGGAGTAAGGATAAGAAAAGGCGAGTGAGAAGATGATGAGAATGGATAAGTCCTCGAGATTAAGCCCATAAAAACAAAAGAGTTGATGGTTTCTCTAAGTTGTAGATAGTTCAGTATAGCCTAAATGAATTCAAAGGAGTCTAAGACTAGTAGCATTTAGAAGAGACGGAATGTTGCCCTGGTAGTAGAACGAGGGTGTAATTATGATAGATAAAGGATGACGTTTGGACCTTCGATTGAGTAATGATTTGAAAAGAAAAAAGGGATTTCATGAATTGTACAGGATTAAAATACCCACGTATGGAAAATCACATTGGAATGCTATGAAATACAATTATGGAAATATAGTATAGCCCCTTGGTGGATCAGTCTCTAATCATTTCAGATGTTCCCCGATGAGACGTGAGCTCTAATGGCAGTGTTACATAAGAGGCCAAGTTATCAGTGGTAGATTATAGATCAACATTAAGGTGAATCAACAATAGATAGATAAAAGTTCAACAATATAAGATGATATTAGGCCATCATTCTTAAGATGAATAGTAATGCTGAAACATTAAAGGACTTAGATTTACACATATAGGATAAGCAACGAGATGATATGATGGGATGCCCTCAGAGGGTTGATGATGTTGCGTATGCATATACCTAAGCATCATATGATATTTATACGCATATACATGAAATTATAAATATAAATGATTGACGGAGCTATTTAGACTTACATATTGAGTCTTTTACTCCATGTTTCTCTCATGTCTTTTAGTTACTGATTTTCATTCCTTACATACTTGGCGCATTATTTGTACTGGCATCCCTTTTGCCTGGGGACACTGCGTTTCATGCCCGCAGGTCCTGATAGACAGGTTGAGAGTCCTCCAAGTAGGCTATCAGCTCAGCGGAAGCTGTTGGTGCGCTCCATTTGTTCTGGAGTTGCTTATTTGGTTAGTATGATCTGGACATGTATTGGTTGGATTGGCAGGACCTTGTCCCGACCTTTATGCTACTTATATACTCTTAGAGGCTTGTAGACATATGTCATTTATATGAAAGATTGTATCGCGTTGTCGGCCTACGTTCAGTGTACGAGTGATCATTTTGATCTTATAGGCTCGTATGTCATATGTATAAGTCAGTATAGAGTATTCCCTCATGCTTTATTCGAGTCATCTTATAACAACCTTTCTGGTTCATTTACATATGATAATATGATACGAAAGATACGTTACGTTGGTACTCGATTGAGTAAGGCATCGGGTGCCCGTCGCAGCCCATTGGTTTGGGTCGTGACATGAATAGATCCCTTGAATATTATTTATTAGCATTTGATACGGATAATATGTACCGGGTAGCACGTGAATTTTGACGTGCGGAAGTGATTTGGAAAATATGGGCACAAGGTGCATTGTGTGCAAAGTTTGAAAATTGGGATTTATGATTTGAGATTACGAGAAGTGGTATCTGGGATAATTCTTGTTGAAATTCATGCATTAGAAATGATTTGATTGAGTTGTCATCGATTTCCCTTGCTTGGATACATTCATATCTCATATGTACCCCGGCTGTGTTATTGGTTAACTATTTGGGTGTTTCTCGTTTCTACTCGTGCTCCCATTATTTTCAATGTTGAATGTAATTTGAAATCCTTTTACTATTGGCCTTAAATTGATGTTCTTTCCTTATTAGCTTTATGTTATATCCTGCACGGGTTTACATGTCTGGTAGGTGTCTTGACCTGGCCTCGTCACTACTCTACCAAGGTTAGGCTTGATACTTATTGGTTACCACTGTGGTGTACTCATGCTACGCTTCTGCACATTTTTGTGCCGAACCATGTGCTTCGGATCGAGTTTGGTTTTGAGACTTAGGATTGTGCGGTTGGATACTTCAAGTTACACCTACTGGACGTTCGCAAGCTCCAAAGTCACCTTCTGTTGTATTTATTTTCATTGTTTCCTATTATTCTGGAACAATGATGTATTCATTATATATGGTTACTCTTAGAAAGGTTTATGGGTTGTACTACCGGTTTTGGGATATTGTATCATGTTGAGACTATCGATTTAACTAGAAATTTCCGGTTCATATTTGGTAGCTGTTTAGTAAACCTGTTATTATTTCGGTATGTGCTAGGTTTACCTAATTTTAAAGACTAAGTGCCATCACGACTCCTTCGGAGGGATTTTGGGTCGTGACAGACAGCGTGAAGTATGTACTATTTCACGCACATTCTGTTACAAACTATTAATAACGCACTTATGCGTAAATTTTCCAATTCAAATTAAAGTGCAAACAAATCAAAGTGCTTAAGATAGGTACATAATAGAGTGCATGTTGAGTGCCTGAGCTTTTTCCAACCATAGGAGAAGTAATTCATTTACTACTTGTTTGAAATAATAATAATCAATATCATATTATAAAATACATCCCAATGTGCATAGTATAAATTGTGCCGTATTGGATTCATCAATCAATGAACAATTTGGTTCACAGATAAGAGAGTGAAATATGAATCCAAAGGTTTATATTCTGATATGTTGGTCGGTATCTGTGCTGGTTGGAGGTTGCACGTAAGTTGGTAAGGATATATTGATATCAATATGTTAAAACTAACACAAAATTAAAATTCAGATATCATTCAAAAATCGCCATACAACTCTTAATAATGATTATAGTACATAAAAAAAAAAGGACAAGAAACATGCAGCTATATTTTGCATGATATTTAACAGAGAATATATCATGAAATTGGATGTAAAGAGTACTTCCTAAATCCCATTGACTTTATAATAAAGCACGCTTCCATGTTTTCCCCGAATTTCATCAGTTCCATGCTCAAGTGCGTGTCCATCCATCTTCATTCCAAACAAACGCGAACATCTCCATTGAGTGACTGTAACTGCTATTGTTTACCGTCCAAATCCTTTATCATTCCATTTTAAGAAGAATTCTCAACATCAGAATTTGAGGACTTAGCTTTGTAATCATCAAGATAATTCTGATAAATATAGGAAAGAAATCCCCAAAGAGCAAGCAACAATGCAATAACTTTTTCACCATCCATTTTATCATGGAAGAAAATCACAGCAAGAACTGGCACAACAGGTGAACCCAAAGTACTTATCACATTAGAGAACAAAGAAGAAACCTCAAATATCAACCCCAATAAACCAACAGAACCAATTTGCCAAAGAATAGCAGTCCAAATCAATGTCATCAAATATGAAACTTCCCCCTTCTGAAAACCATTCATTTCTGCTGTTAAATTTCTCCATTCTCCGCTCGCGTATAGCCCCACAACACAAGCACAAGTTGCTACAAATGATGTATAAATTATCATTTTCAAGATTGTGTCAAATGACTCACTTTTGATCACCCTCTTGAAAGTTAATTCTAATAAAGACAGGTATAGTGCATAAGTTGCTGATGCAGCCACCGTACAAACGAATCCGATCACGTATTTTCCAACAGATAATTTTGTACTAGTAGTATCAGATTCAGAATGAACTGCTAGTAGTGAAGCTGAAATTGTGACAATCACTACAGAGTTGAGTATTAAAGCTGTGAATTTTTGCGCGTTTAATAGGAACGAGAACAGGACATTGAAGGCTAATTGAGATGCACAAATGAGTGAATAAGTTGAGACAGGAAGATATAACAGACCATATGAATACATCAAATTGTTACCTGCTAATAGTAGGCCAAAAAATACATAGAGGAGATAAAGGTGACATTTTGATGGTTTTTCGGACGATGAAGAGGAGGCAATTTTTGAAGATTTAAAGAGAAATAAGAGTGGAATTAAGATTGGAAAACCAGCTGATTGAACAAAGGTTGCCATCCATTTACTATTCCCACCTTTATCATAGTAAAATCTTCCTAAAAGTGTAGCTGCAGATTGTCCAACAAGTAGGAAAATGATGTATGCACATATTCTAAACCACCAACTGTAGTCTTTACTGAATCTTGAAAGTTGCTGCTGTTGGTGATTTGTGTCATCTTCTAACATTTGTGTTCTGTTTGATTCTTTGCCAGCCACTACAACATTAATATAGTAATCAAATAAGTGAAAACTATGATGAAACACAACATATAGAATTCAGTTGTAGAAATTTCATTCTTATTTGGTGCATGATTCTCTTAATCAAGTAAATATCATGACCACGGGTGGAGCCACAATATTAGCTACGGGTTCGGACGAATCCACTAGCATTTGTTACTCTCTATTCGCATCTGGGAATCCATTAAATATGTACAAATATTTACTTGTGAACTCAGTAACTAAAATAAGTTATGGGTTCGATGACAAGTTCAGAACCTATAAAGTTCAAATCTTGGCTCTTTTAGGATCGAAAAAGCAGGTGTCATGCGGAAGCTAGCAGAACAAACCTTAAACGACGATAAATCGTACAATAGAGAGAAATCTACCAAAAGAGACACAAATATTTAATGTGGTTCGGTCAACTGACTTACGTCAATCGCGGAGATGAGCAATCCACTATAATAAAAAGAGAGTACAAAATATCGAGAGGACAACATCACAAAGAGGCAAACACAAGTGACACACTAACACTTATCCCGTAAAGCTCTCCCCCTAAACAAGACTCTCAAACCCCATATAGCTACATTGTGAATGCTACTAAATGAGAAAGAAGGATCCTCAATTTATAGAAGTCCAAACCTTTTCCTACAAGAAAAAGGTCTAGCCAAATATAGGAGAATTATAATTTCCTTGTACAAAAAGAAAAACTCAATTAAGGTAATTATATTGCCCTTTTCCTTCCAGAGATAGGAAAACCAAATATGATAAGAAAATTATGGCAAACACCTAACATGCTCTAACTCTTATCTTGAAATTTATGGGGCAGAAGAGGGTTTACCCGAAACTCCTTCGCCAGAAAATATATATATATATATATAAGGCAAAATCCGTTTTTGCCTTTATATAATATATTTTAAATCCTTTGACATAGCCCAAAGGTAAGGCGATTCAAAATCTTGGTAAGAATGCTGGTTCAATTCCCAATACACCTCTCATCCTCTTTTTCTTGAATTATTTTACCAAGAAAAGTATTATCAAATTTTGATCATAAAGAGTGAATAAGAGCTAAGAAAGATGAGAAATATATGACTTTTGAAATGGAAATAAATTCAGTGACAAACCTGGGATTTGCAGTTCCACTTCTTGAGTAGAGTCCATGATTAAGTTGTGTGGTACAGATAGTGCTATTAAAATCCTGTCCTTTAATAAAGAAAGCAAATTAAAGACTTATCACGTATATGAAATATCAGAAAGTCCCCCCAGTTGTAATTTTATATTTTTAAAGCCAACTGAGTCGATATAGTATGATAACTTTGACGAATTTAAAAAGTTGAAAGTGGAAATAATTGACTCAATCTTCACTACATGAGCTAGGAAATATAGTTGCTTTTGAATGATTACGAATTTGGTGACTAAAAATATTGTTGTGCTGATATGATGAAATGAATTGTTGAACTTTTTGAATTAAATATAATTTCCAATAATATTTCATATCGTATCTATTTTGAAATTTTTTATTTTAAAAATATCTTTTAAAAAAATGAACCAAATCAAGCTTATCAGTAATCACTCTGATTGGACTCAAATCACTCAATGGTCAATGCTTCTAGGAAAAAGAAGAAGGAATTAGGTGAAATATATTAAAGCAGAAAGGACCTACAGCTTTTGTGCAATTAATAATTAAGATATATATGTATTATTGCAACAATGACTTTTTAACTTGGTCCATGCCACATGACAAACGTTTGGTAGTTGTTAGAGAGTCAGTTTAATGATTTGAGGTTTATGAGTTTCTATCGTAATTTTATATTAATATGTAATAATAATTAGGTTTAAAATTAGTTATTTATCAATATTTAGTAAATTTCTTAATATAAATATAGGGTCTATGTAAGAGTTACTGGGTTCCCGAAAATCCGTAGTCCATGCACTAGGTCCGCCCCTGGCTGTTAGCATTTGCAGAAATTAAATAATCTCTACCATAAAACTTACAGCTTATTTGGATGGTTGTTACATATCGTTTCATAATGTAATGCATCGCATCATATTGTGTTGTACTGTATCGTTTGATGAATACAATATTTGAATAGATTGTATCGATTGCTATTGTTTCATGATATCACACACTAGCAATATGAAGAGTAAACTTGCACAATATTATAAAGAAAAATTATGATACGGGATATATCTATTTTAATATAAAAGGAGAAGCAAATCCATAATATTATGCTAATTGTCATCACGAAATATTGACATGTGTTATATTTTAAGACAAAACTCCAAGAAACTTGGAGATTCAACAAAATTTCAAAAAAAAATTTAAAATAGAAAAGAACTAACAAAATTTTAAAGAACTAACAAATTCACTTATTCAATCATGGAGTCCCACGTTTATGAGCACATACTTTTTAAAACTGAAAAGTAAAAAAAAAAAAAAAATTACTCCAATTCCAAAAAGTGGAGCCACGTTTTTTCTTAAGTTTTTTGTTTAATTTATTTTAAACCTAAAAATTCAACAATTTTTTTTTTATGGAAATAGTAATAAACAAAATATTTCAGGGCTGTCTATTCAAAAAAATGGAATCCCGCATTTTTTCATTAGTTTTTTATTTAATTTAATAGAAATAGGAAGAAAGGAAAAAAAATCACTCCACCATGGTGTTCTCAAACGTTGGCATCAAAACCTAACTCCATAAATTGTCTCCTATTGTCCCAAACGTCTCTTCCTCCTTTTATTTTATTTTCCATTTCCTTTTTATATAGAACTTTACAAATATGGCTACAACACTTCATAAAATCAAACAAATTTTAAGCAACCCAATGCAATGGAATCCGAAAATGAGAGTTGTTCAAATTGGAAAATTCCGGATCCTTTCAAACCTGATATACCATATTTTATAGAGTTAGTTTTGCAAGGTGAAAAGGTAATTTATTCAACTTTCATGTAGTTATTAAATAAATCCTCTTCTCTGCCGTTTTATTTCATAAATTTTTCTTATTTTCAAATACATCAAGATGTACGATTGAAACGATTATATATATATTACCTGTTTTGCTCTTTCATGTTAATAATACTCTGATTATTTTTTCATTTATGATAATCCAAAAAAAAAATCACATTTTATGATTTTTCAATTTGAAGGTTATTTTAAAGACAGTATTTAGGCAACCGAATTTCTTGGCTCTGTAATATCTGATGCATAACTATATTCTAGAAAAATTACTACTTATTGTAGTCAGTAGACAGTAGGCAACATGCTGCGAAAATCATATATGAGTTCTTGAAGACAATTTTATCCTTAGTTCATTAGTTGTAGTTTGAATAGTTAGTAGGAGACTTTATTTATGGAGTAATTTTTACAAGATAAAATAATAGTGACTTCAGATTTTCTTTATGCAATTTTATGTCACGAGGCTGTCACGATCCGAATTTTCCACCATCGGAAGTCGTGATGGCGCCTACTGTTGGAGCTAGGCAAGTCAAACATTTGAACCTTTGGATAACAACACAACATTAATAATAATAATAAAATAATGAGCCTTTAAATAAATGCGGAAGTCTTTTAAAACATGGGTAACTGAAAACCCAAAATGCGAAAGTTTAATATTGCACTACCCAAGACTGGAGTCGCTATCTCACGAACCACTAAAAAGTGCTACAAACAAGTCTGAATAGAAAATACATAGTATCTGTCTCGGTACAATGAAAACAAACAGAAAATATAGAAAGGGACTTCGGCCTGCGAACGCCAGCTAGGCTACCTCATAAGTCCCTGGACTGAAGTCAGCTCCCGCTCAGTATGCTACTGCTGTGGCCCAAAAGCTGCTCCTGGATGTGTGCAAAAAGATTCACAGAGTGCAGCATCAGCACAACCGACCCCATGTGCTGGTAAGTGCCTCGCCTAACCCCGGCGAAGTAGTGACGAAGCTAGACAGGACCTATCAAAAATAACATGTGCATATATATATATATATATATATATATATATATNTGTACCACTCGCTTCCATTTCATAATATCACGTAGTAGGCGTACCACTCGCTCCCATTTCATAATATATAAGTGGTCGGCGCGCCACACGATCTAATTTTATATTATATAATACATAAAATAATCCCGGCAAGGGAAAACACAGATAAACAGCTAAATCCCGGCAAGGGAGTAACAATAACAACTTTCACATCCCGGCAAGGGAGATAATCGATATACTCAAACCATCCCGACAAGGGATTAATCATATTTCTTTTCATTTCTTTCATTTCTTACTCAATAGTATTTCTATCGTTCGAGCTAACACTCCAAAGAATTTACAATTCATAATTTAATCCTCATACTCTTCACATTAGGTAGAAATTATTAATTTAGCCTGGAAGAGTCCCAAAATATACCAAATTAAGCACAAACTAATACCCACGGTCATGCTAGACACCGGTGTATAGATACTAGTCACCATGCCTATACACCGTACTCGATCATTTAGTAATTAGTAATTAATGACTCTCTAATCCTATTCTCTCAAGCCAAAGTTAGATCAAACACTTACTTCGGTCCAAAGAATAGAAATCAATCTTCAATTACCGTCTTTCCTCTACAATCTGACTCCGAAACAATGATATCTAAGCATAATTAATTCAATAATATCAATTAGGGCTCAACAACATAATCACATAGCCTATAAATGAGTTTTCTAGCATTCTTCAAAAAATACCAAAATTCAACACCGGGCCCACATGGTCCAAACACGAGGCTCGTACCAAAACCTAGTCATCCATAACCCCACGAGTTCAAATATATAATTTGTTTTAAGATTCGACCCCAAATTGAGGTTGAATCACCCAAAATTCTCAAAACCCTAACTCTACCAAAAACCCCTAATTTCTACTTTGATTTCATGATTTAGGTCTAGGAATTTGATAAATGATGATAGAAAATGAAGAAAACGAGTTAAGATTTACTAACCCAAGAAGTCTTGGTGAAAAGGAGCTTCAATGGACGTCTAAGTGCTTGGAGAAGAAAGGAGTTCGTGTATTTTTGTGAAAAGTCCCGTATCTACTGTTCTGGAATTAAGAAATATAACTGGACAAAATTGCCCTTCGCGTTCGCGAACAGTAACACAGATAGGTCATCGCGATCGCGGAAGAAGGTGTCGCGAACACGGAGAATAAAATGCTGAGGCCAAGGAACTTTGCCTATGCGAACACGTGGAACTTCATGCGAATGCGATGGAGGAAGTCTGGAAAGCTACGCGAACGCGGTCAAGGGTCCGCGAAAGCTAAGAATAAAGAGGGCTAAGCCCTCAGGGTCAGATGACTCTACGCGAACGCGAGGCAAGGGATGCGAACACGAAGAAGGGAAACACCAAAGCACTACGAACGCGAGCCTGGGGCCACGTTCGCGAAGGACAAGAATGACTGTGCAAAAATATAGCAAAATCTGCTGCTTCCCTAAGTGTAAAAATACCCCGAACCACCTCCAATTCACTCCCGAGCCCTCGGGGCTCCTAACCAATCACACACACTAATTCAATAACATCCTACGAACTTACTCAAGCGATCAAATCGCCAAAACAACATCAAAATCAATGAATCAAGCCTCAAAATCATCATTTT
>MU727472.1:0-39818 GCA_026770625.1 Nicotiana glauca
CAAGTCATCATCTGTGAATGAAATTGTTGCACAACATGGGACAACTTTTCCGTTATCACGGTGTTCATGTGTTTTTGTTGGAGTAAGCTCATCATTGCTTTCCTTTGTTTTGTCAGTACTAGAAACTACATGACTTGCACTAACGTCTCTCTAAGAAGGAATTTTCCCGGAAAGAATTCGTGCAATGTGATGGGCTTTCGGAACTTCGGCGATAAGGCACTGTTAATCTTCTTTCTAGTAGAAGATTTGATATTTCTTGGTGATTGTAGCCTATCTGCATTGCTCATCATCGCTCCTGAATTAGGAATTTGTAACCTCAAAACTGCCTGATGTCTTCGCTTCTTGTGAGTGACTAGAATCCAACCCGCATCGTCTTTGTCTTTGGAGTGATTGTCTAGCTCTAGTGAACCTTGAAGAGTTTTCCTTGGAAGATAAACTTCAACGGGCTCGAAACTTCCAAATTGTAATAAGGCAGTGCTTGACGCGTTATGCAACTTTGAACACTTCTTTTCCTTGAGGGCGATACTTGCATGATTTGCTTCTGCTGTTTCATCCATGTCTATGATAATTTTTCCTTCACTTACAANTTCTGGACTTTTTGATTCAGGGAGATCGATGACTTTCTTGTCCAGCAGTTCATCAAGGATTGTGGGTACATCTGAATCTGGAAATGGATAAACCTTCGCCTCCAATTCCTTCAAGGTGGGACGACGCTTCTCCTCTTTGGGATATTGACTCGGGGTCTTATCCTCCTTCACTTTTTGCTTAGTAGCGACCTTCACAGAAGTTGCTTTCACTGCCATTGATTCTTTGGTTTGGTTATTTGATGCAACATTTTTCGTGGACTCTTTTTGTTCAGCAAATGGAGATGCCTTTCCATGACTTGCGTTGCTTAACTCCATGTCGTGCGCTCGTGTTGTAAGTTCTTCGAAAGTTCGCGGTTTGATCCTTTGTAGAATATACAAAAGGCCCCAGTGCATTCCTTGAATGCACATCTCCACAGCAGATATCTCTGAAAGGTGATCTTTGCAGTCCAAACTTAACGCCCTCCAACGATTAATGTAATCCACCATGGGCTCGTCCTTCCTTTGCTTGGTGCCTGTCAACTCTATCATGCTTACAGTTCTTCGGGTACTGTAAAAACGATTGAGGAATTCCTTCTCAAGTTGCTCCCAACTATCAATGGACTCGGGCTCCAAGTCAATATACCAGTCAAATGCGTTCCCTGAATTGTTTTACCAAAAGGTCACCATGTGTTCCAGCATTGCTCCAAGTCTCGACAAAGTGGGCAATATGTTGACTTGGGTTCCCTTTGACATCAAATTGATGCAGCTTTGGTGGTTGATAATTGGTGGGCATGGTTAAACAATCAATCCTCTTAGTATAAGGCTTAGAGTAGTACAACGAACTTTGCGATGATCCGCCATATTGAGCTCTGATGGTGTTTGTTATCATGTCTTGCAATTGTTGGACAGATAACGCCGCAACTAAAGTAGATTGCTTTTCCTTTTGAATGTTTAACTTTGCAAATGATTCCTCAACAGCTGTTTTCTGGGAGGTGAAGATAGGTGAACGAGGCGGGACATGGCTCGACTCTCCAGGTGCATATGCCTCCAATTTGTTCATAAGTTGAGCGATTTGAAGATCTTTGTCTTCAACAGATTTCTTCAAGACCTCTATAGTTTGTTCCATCATGGCAAACTTTTCGTCCACGTTAGTTGCATCAGTCATCAAGGCATTGACTTTCGTTGAAACTGAAGAATCCACCAAATCTTCAAATCCGCCAAGGTTTGAAGCTACTTGAGAAAGTTCGTCAAACATCGAGAATGCGGTGTTGCCCCCAGAGATTGCGGTCGCGAACGTCATATGAGATGTGCTTTTCTTTGCCATCTCCAAGGAGGCGAAGTATTCGGATCCATCCAAACCACTAGACTTGAACTTGCTTCGAGTGATTGGTCCAATATGACTGAGCTGAGCGGATGCGGCAACCGTAACATCTTTGCATGAAACATCACACTTGTAGAAGACCATTGCAGCAGTAGATCTGAAGTTTGTAGTTTTCAACTTGCAAGAAGGAGAGATGAAGGGCAGAATTGGTCCCACTGGGCGTGCCAAAATTTATTTGCAATAAATTTTCGTAAGACGAAAAATAAATTGCAACAAAAATAATAATATGAAGAACAAGTGATTTTATTGAGAAATATTTGTGAGTACAATTCTATGTATCCCTTGATTCTCCTCTCTAAAATTCTCCGTGATTCGAGGGCTTGAAAAGCGTCTTTCTCGAATGTAGGATGATGCAGACCTCCTTGTAATGTATTTAATCGCCAAGAACGTCGAGCAGCACTTTGTTGTTAAGGGTTGATCTCCGGGAAGAACTCCGTTGATCACTCTTTTGTTGAAGAACTAAGCACTTGATGATTGATCTCTATGTTTGTGGATGCCCTCACCAATTGCGGAGTGTTCTTCGCCCATTCTGAATCTCTTTTCAGAGTTATGTAACCCCTCTATTTATAGTTGTAGAGGATGGACAGTCAAGCTACATAAGAACTCTCTTGCTTGATTTTGATTGGTCCGTGTCATTTTAGCCACTTGGCGACTTGTGGTTGGTTCTTGCTTTTTGACTTGGATTGCCACATCATTTAACACGTGGCGTCACCTTATTGGCCTGGAGTTTGACTTGATATGTCATGTCACATGGCATAAGTCTGGGCCTTAAGATGAAATGGACTTTGGGCCTGAAAATAATAAAATGGGCTAATTTATCTTGTAAAGCCCAAATTAATTATTTAACCCAATTGAATTTAATCCAAATTTTGTATGGATTAAACCCAATAAATTTTATATGTCTACATAGCTATAGAAAATAATATTTTAAAATAATTTTAATTTATAATAAATATGATATATACCTTTACTATAAGAGGTAAATTTCCTTTTATTTTTACTTAGTTTTCCACACCCATTTCCCCATGCCTTAGTCCTGTCATGTCCGTATACTTCATATGTTTTAATTACCACATGGTAAAATGAATCGGTAAATCATATTGATAAATGACAGGTAAATGAGCGAAGGTGAAAAATTAAAAAGAGCAGAGACCCGTATTTTATTTCTCGCAGGAGGTAATCACGTAAAGACGTTAACAGGATTTTGTTATAAATTATTTACTCCAAATTCTTTATTTTTCTTTTTCCTTATAACAGAAACTGGTGATTACGTGTGCCAAGTTGGTCAATTTGATCAAATTTAACGTTCCGTTTTGGTTATTTTTCTTTTCGATTTATACAAACAAATTTGATTGGACGAAAAAGTATAATAATTATGAGTACTTGGCACAAAGCATAAAATTTTCAATAATATCACTATCATAAATAAACATGATTTATTTATCATTGTTGCCGAAGAGTTTTCATATTCCGAAAATGGTCAATACGGACAAGTTTGGAGGAAGGGGTTTTGTTTAACTGGAGAGTGATTGAGAAAAGATCCTAAAAAGAAAGTTTCTAACTTTCTATTATTTTTTTTATTTTTTTTGTTAATACGGCTTTTATTAAACACAGAACTAGTGCATTACAGAAGTCGAAACTAAACGGTATGTTACAGTTCTAGTTACATCAGAAGCTAAAAGCGATAAGGAAAAAGTAGGGGGATTTCAAAAAGTAAAACATCATTAGGTTATAGATCCGGGCTTGTCTTCCCATACTTCGCTAATACATCCGCTAGACCATTACCCTCCCTGAATGTGTGGTGGATCGTAGTCACCTGTAGGTCCATGAGCATCAACCTGCATGCAAAAATGATATGTGAGTGTTTTAATGATACATTTGATAAGTTGTGTAGCAATACCTGAGAGTCCGTTTCCACTTGTAATGGTCCGAAATTTTGAGTATTCGCTAGTAACAGACCATGATATAATGCTAGAAGTTCGACTAGTAGAATATTAGTATGTATCAAATATTTGGTAAAGCCATACACCCATGCTCCTGAGGCGTTGCGAAAAACTCCTGTCGCCCCATCCTTATGGGAACAATTATCAAAGGCTCCATCAATATTTAATTTAAAGCAAACTTGGGGTGGAGGGTACCATTTGATTGGAATGTGAGTAGATGGTGTTTGTTAGTGGGTGTAATTGTTAGCTAGATAGTAGAATTAGGATCCCTATTTGTGGATAGTATAAAAATTAACGAGAGTATTGGTGTGATTGAAGATATTATGATTACTGTTGATCCAGATATGCCAGAAGATGATTGGCACTATGATATGCATGGTCTATAATTGGGAGGAGAGGTGTGGTGTACGTGGCGAAAGACATAACGCTTTCACCTAATTTTGAGAGATGTGTGGAGGGAGTGGGATATTAAAATATAGCCATATATGTGTGGCAGTTGTACAATGGGAAAATATATGTTCAACATCTTCATGTGCTTGTCTGCATAATGGACAGGTAAGATCACTAGAAATGTTGCGATGAGAGAGAAATGAGAGGGTTGGAAGTTTCGCTTGTAGCATGCCAGAAAGAAGTGTTTAATACCCAATAAAGCTGAGAATGGGGTTGTAGTGTGTGTGGAGAAAATATTATTAGTATGTAGTAAAGGTAAAGAAAGCTCCGGTTGATGAGGGATGCCAAAGAAACTGACCTTTAGTACTTGTTGCAGAGCTTAACATGGTATTAGTGATGAGGGTAAGAAGGTAAGTGGGAGGTTGAAGGAATGTGGGGGAGAGGTTCCACAATCCATTCTGAATGATAGAGTTGAGTGGAAGGTTATCTTCATTTTGTGCGAGTGGTCTATGAATGAGCTGTCGTAAAGTGCGGTGCGTAGGTAGCCAGTAGTCAGACCATTGTTGTATCTGATTACTATTGGCTATATTCCAACCTATCCCCTGCTCGAAAAAAAGGTATACTTTTACCATGCTTTCCAAAATGTAGGAAGCACAGTAGTTGTGTGTATGATGGAATTTAGGATGTGGTTGTTTTAGTTGAGATTGATATTTAAGGAGAGGAGTAGTGGCCCAAGAAGTATTATTATTGTTGTAGTAGCACCAAAGGAGAGCTGCAATTAAAGAAATATTTTTTGGATATAATTTATATATTCCTAAGCCTCCATAAATTTTGGGTGAAGTAATTTTGTCTATTTAATAAGATATAGCTTCCGTTTGTCGGGAGAAGAGCCCTAGAAAAAATTTCTTTTAATATGATCAATATGTCATAGGTCTTAGGTTGAAGGAAATTAACTTGTGTGGCATAAATGAGAATAGTATTTAAAACTGAATTGATGAGATTCCTTTTGCCAGCAAGGGATAAAACATTATGTTTCCATCCATCCAGTTTTTGAGTTAATTGGTCGATGAGGTATTAGTAATCAGTGGAAGATGGTGTGGTGTTAGTTATAGGTAGGTCCAAGTACTTGCCAAAGGTAGTTGTGGATGTGATGTTAAGGAGCAATGAGATTTTATTTTGAGTGTCATTAGGTATATTAGCAGAGAAAAGAATTTCTTATTTAGAATAGTTAATGCGTTGGCCAGATTGGATATGAAGCTGTTGAAGATGTTTATAATTGTGTGCACATTTTTTTCAGTAGCTCTGGCAAACAAGACTAGGTCATCGGCGAAAAGTAAGTGAGAAATAAGGGTTGATTTATGAGAGATTTTTATAGCCGTCCATTGTGGTAGGTCAACAACGTTGTCAATCAGGCGGGAGAGAGATTCTATGCAGATGATAAAAATATAAGAGATTAACGGGTCTCCATTTCTGATCCCCCATGTGGGTTGAAAGAAATGTGTAAGTTATCCATTGACTAATATTTAAATAGAGGAGGTTGAGACATACGACATGATTAATTTGATTAAATGCGGAGGAAAATTTAATTGAAGTAGCGAATAATATATAAACGACCATTCTAAGCGGTCGAAGGCTTTCTCGAGGTCAACTTTTAATAACATGTAACCAAGTTTACCTTTCTTTCATCTAAAAGAGTGCATTGCTTCTTGGACGATTGTATTATCAATTGTGCGTCCGCATGGCATAAAACTACTCTGCGCGGGGCTAATAATTTCGGATAAATATGAACTATTACGATTAGTAATAATATTCATAATAGTCTCGTAGATTGTATTATAGAGTCTTATTGGACGGTATTGAGCAATGTTTTCAGGGTTTTGAAATTTGAAAATTAATGTAATAAATATTTTATTCAGGGTATTACGATTCCAGTCTTTAAGATGAGTAGTTGTCACGATCCGAATTTTTTACCCTCGGGAGTCGTGATGGCACCTACTCGTAGAAGCTAAACAAGCCGACACATTCACATATTATTATCCTTTTACCTTATCCAAAAGCAGTTACGAGTTAACAAATAAATGATAGCGGAATAATAATAATAAAAATAATACGGAAGATGAAATCTAGTAATTTAACTTAATACAAATTGCAGAAGTCTAAATACAGTTCTACCCAGAATATGGTGTCATAATATCACGAGCTATCTACGAATACTACAAACAGTGATCTGAACGATAAGTCAAATCTGTCTCTGAAATACATAAAAGAAACAGAATGGAAGGATAGAGGAAGATGCCAAGGCCTGCGGACATCTGCAGGACTACCTCGGGTATCCGCCGCTGGACTGAAGGCAGCAACCTCATTGTGGTCCAAAAGTTCCAGCACCAGGATCTCCACACAGTACAGAGTGTTGTATTAGCACAACCGACCCCATGTGCCGGTAAGTATCAAGCCTAAACTTAGAGAAGTAGTGACGAGGCTAGAACAAGACTACCAAATAAACCTGTACAGTTATATCGTATATAGGAAGTAATAACAACAGAACTAACAGTGAAAGTTGGGAAGGGGATACATGCTGCGGGGGGATAAAAAGTACAAACAAAATTTAAGTAACGAAGCATAAAGAACACCAAAAATTCAACTATAAGCAAGAATAAGGAGAACAATACAATTTTACGTCATCACCCCTCGTGCTTTTACTCTCTTATCACCATAAGAATCAACACAATCGGCATGACATCACTCTTCGTACTTTTATCTCACATAATCATGGCACAGATATATCCTTCGTGCATTATCACTCATATCAAGGCACGTGATTGTACATCGTGCGGCACGGCATCACCCTTCGTGCATTAACACTCACAAATATCATGCACGACATTACCTTTCGTGCTTTTACACTCTTCCTTACCCAAGTAACAATCACAAGCAATTCGGGAAAGGGAATCAATAAAATCACAATGGAATCCCAGCAAGGGATTAATAATATATCAATAATATCCCGACAAGGGAAACAATATAATGAGCAATGACATCCCGGCAAGGGAAAACAATATCAAAAGCTATAACATCAGGGCAAGGGAGACAATATCATAAACCTCTTCTCTTTTCCACAATTATTTCACAACTTAATTCTCAACTTGAGCCAATGCTCTACAATGTTAAATTACCAAAAATACTTCCACAAGCCTAGTTCAACATTAGAAATCATCATATTAAGCATGAATAATACATAACGGAGTTACAACAATCATAGTATAAGACTCACAGGAATGCTTGACACCAACATATAGGTACGCGTCACCACACCTATACGCCGTACTCTACAATTAACACATAAAAAATAAGACCACGACTCCTATTCTCTCAAGCTAAGGTTATACCAAACACTTACCTCAATGCCACGAACATAATTCAAGCCTCAACTACTGCTTTACCCTCAATTCCACTTCCAATTCGCTTGTATCTAGCCACAATTTACTTAACGGTATCAATAAATGCTAAATGAATCAATTATAATGCATGAAAATAGGTTTTCTAATTATTTTCCCAAAAAGTAAAAATTGACCCCGGGACCACATGGTCAAAACCCGAGGTTCGAACTAAAATCCAATCACCCATTCCCCCACGAGCTCAAATATATAATTTATTTTGAAATCTGACCTCAAATCGGGGTCCAAATCCCTTAAAATTGAAAATCCTAAGTTCTACCCAAAAATACTCAATTCCCTGTGAAAACCCCTTGATTTGAATTGAAATCATGTGAAAAGATTGAAGAAAATGAGTTAGAAATGACTTACAATTGATTTAGAGAAGAACTTTTCTTTGGAAAATCGCGAAAAAAAGCTTAGGGTTTGAGAGAATTTGAAAAATGAAGAAATTTCGGCTAAGTTATAATTTGCACAGGTGCAGATATCGCATCTGTGAAGTCAGGTTCGCAAATGCGAACTCACAAATGCGGCCCAGGCTTCGCAAATGCGAAGGTAGGCCTGCCCCTGCTTTCTTCGCAAATGCGAACAAATGTTCGCAATTGCGGTACTTGCTATGGTCGCATTTGCGATATTGAGTCTCACAAATGTGAAGGTCACCCTTCTTAGCCCTCTTCCCAATTGCGATGTTTCTTCGCGTATGCGAGCTTGCATTTGCGAGCCAGTCTTTGCAATTGCGAAGCTTGCAGACCTGCAACACACTAGCAGTTTTCCTAAGTCCAATTTCACTGTATGACCTATCAAAAACTCACTCGAGCCCTCGCAGCTCCAAACCAAACATGCAAACTAACTTAAAAATATCATATGGACTTACTCGTGCGATCAAATCGTAAAATTAACATCTTTAACAATGAATTTAGCATAAAAATCAAAGAAAAATCTCAAGAACTCTTAACTTCAAATTTTAACATCCGAGGGTCCGATTCATGTCATATCAAGTCCGTTTCTTACAAAATTTTACAAGCTCAACTTAAATACCATATAAGACCTGTACCGGGCTCCGAAACCAAAATACGAGCCATATACTATCAAATTCAAACACATTTAAATTCCAAAGAACTCTTATAATTTCAGTTAAATAATTTTTTTCAAAAATTTATTTCTCGGGCTTGGGACCTCGAAATTCAACTCCGGGCATACGCCCAAGTCCTATATTTTCCAACGGACCCTCTAGGACCGTCAAAACATGGGTCCAGGTCCGTTTACCCAACATGTTGACCGAAGTCAACTTAAATTCAATTCTAAAGGCCAAATTAGCATTTTTATTAGATTTTCATAGAAAAGCATTCCGGATATACGCCCGGACCGCGTACACAAATTGAGGTGAGATAAAATGAGGCTTTTAAGGCCTCGAAACACAAGATTTACTTTAAAAATGAGTGATGACCTTTTGGGTCATCACATTCTCCACCTCTAAAACAATCGTCCCTCCTCGAACGGACATAAGAAAAGTACCTGAGTCGGAGAAAAGATGGGGATATCGGCTTCGCATATCAGACTCGGACTTCCAGGTTGCTGCCTCAACAGGATGACCTCTCTAGTGAACACGAACAGAAGGGAAACTCTTCGATCTCAACTGGCGAACCTACTGGTCTAGAATAGCTATCGGCTCCTCCTCGTTGGATAAGTCCTTGTCCAACTGGACAGTGCTAAAGTCTAACATGTGGGATGGATCGCCGTGATACTTCCTAAGCATGGACGCATGAAACAATAGATGCACGGTTGATAAACTCGGCGGAAACGCTCTGTAATCCACCTCTCATACTCGATCAAGAATCTCGAACGGGCCAATGAACCTAGGTCTTAGATTGCCCTTCTTTCCAAATCTCATCACGCCCTTCATAGGCGACACCCGAAGCAACACCCGCTCACCGACCATGAATTCCACATCACGAACCTTACGGTCGGCATAACTCTTTTTCCTGGACTGAGCTGTACGAGCCTATCCTGAATGATCTTAACCTTGTCAAAGGCATCCTGCACTAGATTCGTACCCAACAACCGAGCCTCTCCCGGCTCAAACCACCCAACCAGCGACCGACACTGGCTACCATTCAAAGCCTCATAGGGAGCCATTTGGATACTTGACTGGTAGCTGTTATTGTCAGAAAACTCTGCTAAAGGAAAGAACCGATCCCCCGAGCCTCCAAAGTCAATAACACAAGCTTGGAGCATATTCTCCAAAATCTGAATAGTATACGCTCGGACTACCCATCTGTCTGAGGATGAAATGTCGTACTCCACTCGACCCGTGTACCCAACTCATGCTGAGCTGCCCTCCAGAAATGTGAGGTAAACTATGGACCTCAGTCAGAAATAATAGACACAGTCACACCATGAAGATGAACAATCTCCTGAATATAGATCTTTACCAACCGCTCAGAAGAATAGGAAACTACCATAGGAATGGAATGCACTGACTTTGTTAGTCTATCAATAATAACCCACACTTCATCAAACTTCCTCTAAGTCCGTGGAGCCCAACAACAAATTCCATAGTGATACGTTCCCACTTCCACTCAGGAATCTCAATCTTCTTGAACAAACCACCAGGTCTCTGATGCTCGTACTTTACCTGCTGACAATTCAAAGACCGAGCCTCATATGCAAAAATATCCTTCTTCATCCTCCTCCACCAATAATGTTACCGCAAGTCCTGATATATCTTAGCGACGCCCAGATAAATAGAGTACCGAGAATTACGGGCCTCCTCTAGAATCAACTCTTGAAGTACATCCACATTAGGCACACAAACTCGACTTTGTATCCTCAAACTTTATCATCTCCTATCGTAACCTGTTTGGCACCACCGTGCCGCATTGTGTCTCTAAGGACAAGAAAATGAGGATTATCATCTTGCCGATCTCGGATACGCTCAAATAATGAAGAACGAGCGACTGTGAAAGCTAACACACGGCCGGGCTCAGAAACATCCAACCTCACGAACTGATTGGCTAAAGCCTAAACATCCAAAGCAAGCGTTCTCTCACTGACCGAAATATACACAAGACTGCCCACACTGGCTGACTTTCTACTCAAAGCATCAGACATCACATTTGCCTTCCACGGATGATATAAGATGGTAATATCATAGTCTTTCAATAGCTCCAACCACCTTCCCTGCCTCAAATTTAGCTCCTTCTTCTTGAACAAGTATTGCAAACTCTTGTGATCCATGAACATCTCACATGACATGCCATATAAATTGTACCTCCAAATCTTTAGCACGTGAACAATGGTTGCTAACTCCAAATCATGAACTGGATAATTCTTCTCATGAATATTCAATTATCGTGAAGCATAAGTAATGACCTTACCATCCTGCATCACCACCGCACCAAGTCCAATACGAGATGTGTCATAATAGACTTATATGGCCCTGAACCTGTGGGCAATACCAATACTGGTGTCGTAGTCAAAGCTGGCTTGAGCTTCTGAAAGCTCGCCTCATACTTATCCGACCACCTGAACTAGGAACCCTTCTGGGTCAACCTAGCCATCGGGCCTGCAATAGATGAAAACCCATCCACAAACCTACAATAATAACCTGCCAAATCCAAGAAACTCCAAATCTCTGTAGCTGATGCGGGTCTAGGACAGTCCTTGACTGCATCTATCTTCTTCGAATCCACACGAATACCCTCTACTAATTCAACGTGACCCAAGAGAGCAACTGATCCCAACCGAAACTCGCACTTCGAAAACTTAGCATACAACCGACTATTTCTCAAAGTCTGAAGAACAACTCTCAGATGCTGCTCATGCTCCTCCTGGCTGCTGGAATAGATCAAAATATCATCAATGAAGACTATCATTAAGGAATCCAAGTAAGGCTTGAACACTCGGTTCATCAAATCCATGAAAGTTGTTGGGGCATTTGTCAACTCGAATGACATCACTAAGAACTCATAATGCCCGTACCGAGTGCGAAAAGCTGTCTTAGGGACATCGGATGCTCTAATCCTCAACTGATGGTAGCCAAATATCAAATCAATAATATCAAATCAATCTTCAAAAATACATTGGCACCCTAAAGCTGATAAACAAAATCATCAATCCTCAGCAATAGATACTTGTTCTTGATTGTGACCTTGTTCAACTGCCGATAATCTGTACACATCCTCATCGATGCGTCCTTTTTCTTAACAAATAACACTGCGCACCCTAAGGCGAGACACTAGGTCTAATAAAGCCCTTATCAATAAAGTCTTGCAACTGCTCCATTAATTCTTTCAACTCCGGTGGGGCTATACAATACGGTGGGATAGAAATGGGCCGAGTGCCCGGAGCCAAATCAATGCAGAAGTCAATGTCCCTGTCGGGAGGCATACCCGGCAGGTCTGAAGGAAATACCTCAGGAAAGTCACGAACAACAGGAACATAATCAATAGAAGGAACATCATCACTAGAATCATGAACATACGCCAAATAGGCCAAACATCCCTTATCAACCATACACCGAACCTTCATTTATGAGATAACCCTATGGATGGAATGACTAGGAGTCCCTCTCCACTCTAAATGAGGTAACCCCGGCAGGGCTAAGGTCACAGTCTTGGAATGACAGTCGAAGATAGCGTGGTAAGGTTATAACCAGTCCATCCCTAACATGACATCGAAATTAACCATATCTAAAAGCAAAAAATCTACTTGGGTCTCAAGACCCCCAATCATGACCATACATGAACAATGGACATGATCTACTATAATAGAATCACCCACTAGTGTAGACACATCTACAGAAGTACTCAAGGAATCACTAGGCATGACCAGATACGGTGCAAAATAATATGACACATATGAGTATGTAGATCCTGGATCAAATAGAACTGAAGCATCTCTACTACAAAGCAGTATAGTACCTGTGATAACTGCATTGGAGGCCTCATCCTCAGGCCTGGCTGGAACAACATAACATTGGGGCTGGGCCCCAGCACTCTGAACTTCATCTCTGGGATGACCTCCTGCTGGCTGGACTCTACCTCTAGCGGCCTGATCTCTACCTCTAATACCTCTACCTCTACCTCTAGCACCTATACCTCCACCTCTAGCTGGCTGAGTGGGCGGTGGAACACTCAGTGCCTGAACTATGGCACGAGAACCCTGATACTGAGAGTTGCTCGGTGCTCGAGGGCAAAATCTAGCAATATGCCTCATATCGCCACAAGTATAACAAGCCCTTGGCTACTGAGACTGCTGACCCTGACGAGCTGAATAACCACCCTGAAAACTCTGGAGTGACGGTGTACTGATAGGAGCTGGTGGTGTACTATAGGGCAACTAATTGGAATACTGCATATGAGAACCATGGCCACCTGGCGCACCATAAAAAGCATGAATTGCTGAATGAAACGACATGCAAGGATGGCCCCTACCAAAAGAATCTCTACCTCCAGATGAGGCACCACTGAACCTGCCCGAATGATGAGGCCTCTTGTCAGACCCCTTACCACTCCGTGTGATAGAACTATCTCAACTCTTTTGGCTACATTGACCGCATCCTGAAAAGAAATATCGCTTTGCGCCTCCTTAGCCATTTGTAATCGAATAGGATGAATGAGCCCCTCAATGAACCTCCTCACTCTCTCTCTATTAGTGGGAAGTATAAGAAGAGTATGACGAGCCAAATCAATAAATCTGGTCTCGTACTGAGTAACTGATAACTAGAGATTTTGATACATTTTATACTCCTTCTTGCTTATATTTTGATTAGGAATTTGTACAAAATAGTCCCAAAAGGCTCATAAGTTGTGCTTGATTGTAGGTTTGATCAACAAAGTGACAAGATGTAAAAGATCAACTCTAAAGGAGTAAAACTTACACAAGTACCAAGACAAGACAAAGCTCAGGCAAAACAAGGCCAGTGCAGCAGCACTACATTCTGTGCGGTCCGCACTGTGAGGTTCAGAGAGCATGACATTCAGGCACAAAGGCAATGCGGCCGCACTAGGATTTGTGCGGTCCACACTGAGGTCAATGCAGCTGCACTCGACTTTGTGCGGTCCGCAGTGAGAAAAATTAGAGAGCTGCAAATTCCAAGTGTCAAGCCAATACGGTCTGCGCTCCATTTTGTGCGGACCGCACTAAAAGCCTCCGTGGTCGTAGTCCATTCTCTGCGGTCCGTAGTGCCCGAGTTTAGAGAGTCAGATCTTCAAGTTCAGAGCCCTAGTACGGCCGCACACCATTTTGTGCGGTCCGCACTAACCCCGCAGGGGTATTTTTGTCCAGAATTGTCAGCTTAGTATAAATTGCTTCTTTTTCATTTTTAGGTCAAGCATATAGATTTAGCTTAAAGCTGCGCTCGTGGGTTCGATATTCTTAGTTATTTTGGGAAATTTTATCTTCATTTCAATATTGAATCTTCTATTTTATCTTTGCAATTAATTAATATGAGTTGTTCTTTATCTATTTTTTTGTTTTCTTCTGCAATTATGAGTAGCTAGACCCATAAGCTAGAGTTGTAGCTCAAACTTAGAGTGGGTAATTGATGGGTCTTGTATTTTAGGGCTAGATTGACTATGGGTATTTGATATTTGGACTAATTTCATGGTTAATTGCGGAATTAGTTGTTGTAAACACTAGTTTGTTTTTAGTTGATTTTGGCTCTTCTCTAGAAAGAGAGCCCAAGTCTTTGAAATTGGTCCAACAAGGAATTGGGGCGTACTCAAGAGATTGATAGCCTCAATTAAAGCGTTAAACCTAGAGATAGTAATACCCGACTTGAACCCTGTTTGCTTGTGCAAATTTGCATACCCAATTTGTCTTGAGAAAGTCAATTCGGGCAAAATCACTTGAACTACCGAGAGGTATAGAGTGAGGAAAATCATTAAAAGGTTATATCATACTCCCCAAATATGTCAATCATATCTTAAACTCAAGTACCCGTTAATTGACCACCTAGGAAAAGTCACACCCTAGTGCCTTTTAATCATTTGAACAACCCGTGATATCTTACCCTTAGCTTATTCTAGTTTAAATTAGCATAGTAGTGATAAAATTAGAAGTTAAACAAAAAACCCAAAAATGTTAGAAGTGCAATTAAGAACAATTACACAACTCTAAATTAGGTAGATACTCGACTCCAACTTCTAGCTCTCTGTGGGAATCGATCCCGACCTTAATCAGGTAAAAGCTGCTTCGATCCTCTCTCGCTACTCAATAGTAGTGCATGGTAGGCACCGATCAGTAACAGTCATAGAACCCTGCTGGAGACACTCAAACTGCCTCCGATAGTTCTCCCTCTGAGTGATAGGAAGAAACTCCAGAAATAGCTGAGAGAACTGATCCCAAGTCAAAGCCAGTGACCCAGATTCTCTAGCCAAAAAATAATACTTCTACCAAGTCTTGGCGGATCCAGACAGAAGAAAAACAACAAAGTCGACCCCATTGGTCTCCACTATCCCCATGTTCCGTAGAACCTCATGACAGCTGTCCAAATAATCCTGTGGATCCTCAGAAGATGTACCACCAAAAGTAGTAGTAAAGATCTTGATGAAATTGTCCAACCTCCACAAGGCATCAACAGACATAGCTGGCCCCTCTCTGGTGTGTGCCACAACACCGGGCTAAACTACCCCAACTGGCTGAGCTGCTGGAGTATGAAACTAGGGAGCCATCTGCTCTGGAGTGTGAGTAGCAGGAGTCGGGATTCCTCCTCTAGGCTTAGAGATGGCTGGTGCTACAGGAAGCAAGCCTGTCTGGGCGACACCTTCCATAAGGTCCACTAGACGGAACAGAGCATCCTGAAGTACCAGGGTGGCGATGAACCCCTCTGGGACTTGAGTTGGTCCTGATGGAACTGGTTGGGCTGGAACCTCGTCGTCAAACTCAACCTGAGGCTTCGACACTGGTGTTGCTGCTCGACCTCTGGGTTAAGCCTTGCCTCTGCCTCGGGCCCTAGCACGACCTCGGCCTTTTCCCCTCGTAGGAGCTGTATTGGGGGCTCGGGCTGCTGGTTAGTTGATAAAGCAATACGTATTCTCACCATCTGCGAAAGAACATAGTGAAAGTTCATTTAGCATTGAGAAATCAAGTCGCACGACATGAAATAATAGATGTGAAATTTTTCCTAACTCTGTCGCCTCTGGGGGAATAATACAAACATCTCCATACCGATCCCTTGGACTCTACTAATATTTTCCGTGAATTGTGAGACCTAAGCAACCTAGAGCTCTAATACCAATTTGTCATGAACTGGAGTTCCCACCCTCGGGATTCGTGATGGCGCCTACTCTTGGAAGCTAGGCAAGCTGACACTTTCACATATTATTATCCTTTTACATTATCTATAAGCAGTTAGGAGTTAAAAAATAAATGACAGTGGAATGATAATAATAAAGGCAATGCGGAAGACAAAATCTGATAATTAAACTTAATACAAATTGCAGAAGTCTAAATACAGCTCTACCCAGAATGTGGTGTCACACTATCACGGACTATCTACGAATACTACAAACAGTGGTCTAAAAGATAAATACAAATCTGTCTCTAAAATACATATAAGAAACAGAATGGAAGGATAGAAGAAAACGCCAAGGCCTTCGGACATCTGCAGGACTACCTCGGGTCTCTGCCGCTGGACTGAAGGCAGCAAACTCACTATGGTCAGAAAGCTCCAACACTAGGATCAACAACAAGACTTTTTAATTCACGACTTTAGGCACATACGTGAGCAATTAAGAGTCTTAAACATATAGAGATTTTTCACATAATTTGGTATGATAAACTTCATTCAAGCTAGACTTGAAGTTGTAGCATTTATAACACACAACCCATACTTGAACTTATTCTCAAATGATAACATAACATTATAAAAGCATTTGGAACACATACGGAATATATATCTTTTAACACAAGTTTACTCAGAATAGCCAATTTTATAATGATCAACTCGGGTCTTACATTACTTACATGAACACCGCGAAATTCAATTATAAGGAAAGAGTTTAGCCAACATACCTCAATTGAGCTTCCTTAAACTCTAAAATGTTTCGAAATTCTTAGCAACTTCAATCTATTTTAGAAATATAACAAATTGAACCAAAATTAGGAATATGATCACGGTTCTAGCTCATTTGAGTATTTTACAAACGCTAGGTATGCATTAAGGTTTCAATGCCCTTTTTATGGAGGATTTCATCATCCCACAACCCATTCTTTACTATTTTAGCTCAATAATCTCCCTACATTCCTTGATCACACATTAATGCAAAATAGATAACTCCTACGCCAATGAATTTCCTTACTAATTGCCCTGTCAAATTTCAAAATTAAGAGTTAGGGTGTATAATTTTACCTCTAGGATGAAGACCTAGTGTGCTTTCCTTGTTAATTTTCCAATATTGAGTAAGAATTAGTGGATGAAGCTTAGGAACTCCCTTTCTCACTCTATGCCACTCCCTCTCTCTAGAAATATATGTTTTTTCCTTCTCAAATTATCCCCAAGGGTGTTTTATTAGAATGGGATCGGGTTCAAAAATTAGAAAAATAGGAGCCCCGACACAGGTTTGAGGTTTCATATGTCACCGCATAATGCTTTTGTGGTACGTGAAATAAGCCGCGGAATGGCCCTCTAAAAATAGGTAGGTCTGCCCCATTCCACGGCCATTATGCGGTCCGCAGACCTGTTCTACATCTGCAAAATGCACCACAAAACCTCCCTCTGAAAAATTTCCATGTTGAATCAACGATGGGTGTGTAGCCCGTGTAATCGCTATGTAGCTGCATAATGGACTGCAAATTGGTCCTACAATTTTTCTCAAGTTTCTACTTTATTCTGCGGCCATCCTACTGCCCGCAGAGTGATTCTGCGATGGCATTGTGGTCCGTTAATACGTCTTTTTCTTCCAATCTTTAACACATAAGTCTACCTCGGCACCATGAAGACCCAGGTTTTAAGTAAAGTTTTACGGGACTTTACATCCTCCCCTAATTAAGATCATTCATCCTCGAATGAGGGCCAAAGTTCACCATTAACATCCAATGTGACTCAATTCCCATACTACATTTCACCAGTCCCAAAATTTGACTAACTCCCAAAATTTCCAAAACTTTCACCAGAATTTTCCTTTTAACTGGGCCTATCCACCTGCCAGAGAACCTAGAACACATCCTAATATCATATACATAATCCAACGGCGTAACACAACACAAAACAACACCAATCGTGACCCCATATGCAACATATAACCCGAAAGGAACGCCTTTATATCAAATAAACAAGTGATACAAAATTCATAGGTGATAATTTGGTAAAATGATTACATAGCTTCTCAAACAGGTAAAAGTACTTGTTCTTCATCTCTTCCTTTCCCTCCTAAGTAGCCTCTTCAACGTGCTAGTTTTGCCATAACACCTTCACAAAGGCAATTTCCTTATTTCTCAACTTTCAAACTTGTCTATCAAGAATGGCAACTAGAATTTCTTCATATGGCAGTTCTTTATTAGCCTCAATAGTCTCAAGTGGTACTATAAACGATGGATATCCGACTACTTTCTTCAACATAGACACATGAAATACCAGGTGCACTAATGACATCTCAGGTGGTAGCTCAAGTTTTTACGCCACCTGACCAATCCTCTGAATGATTTTGTACGGCCCGACATACCTCGGGATCAATTTCCCTCTCTTTCCAAACCACATTACACCCTTCATGGGGAAAACCTTCAAGAATACCCAATCATCTTCTTTAAAGTCAAAATCTCTACGACGAACATCCAAATAGGACTTCTGACGGCTCTGAGCAGTCTTCAACCGCTCTTTAATGATCTTAACCGTCTCCATAGCCTGATGCACGAGGTCTGGCCCTATCAATTATGCTTATCTAATCTCGAACCACCCAATGGCAGATCTATATCTCCTACCATATAATGCCTCAAATGGTGCTATATGAATACTAGCATGATAACTATTATTGTAGGAAAATTAAATGAGTGGCCAATGATCATCCCAGCTACCCTTGAAATCAAGAACACAAGCACACAACATATCCTCAAGCGTCTGAATAGTCTGCTATACCTGCTCATCATTCTGTGGATGAAAGGTTGTACTAGGATTCACCTCAGTACCCAAACCTTGCTGAAATTTCATCCAAAAGTTAGCAGTAAACTATCCTCCTCGATCAGAAATGATAGAAACTAGAGTGCCATGCAACCTGACTGTTTCCTTAATATACAACTAAGCCTACTGTTCTGTTGTGTCAGTAAATTTAATTGGCAAGAAGTGTACTAATTTTGTGAGTCGATCCATAATCACCCAAATTGAGTCAAACTTGCGCGGAGTGCGTGCTAGTCCTACCACAAAGTCCATGTTAATCATTTCCCACATCTACATTGGAATTTCTATGTTCTATGCCGACCCATCGACCCTTTGATGCTCGACCTTCACTTGCTGACAATTTGATATTTTGCCACAAAGTCCGCTACATTCCTCTTCATGTCATTCTACCAGTAGACTTCCTTAAGATCGTGATACATTGTTGTAGAGCCCGGGTACACAGAATACCTAGAGGTGTGAACCTCGGTCACGATTCATTCCCGTAGACCATCTACATTTGGAACACATAGCTACCCTTGGTACCTTAGTGTACCATCATCCATGCTAATAGAAAAAGCCATAGTCTTATATTTATGAATCCTCTCCCTCAATTGTACCAACAGTAGATTGTTGTATTGCTTCTCTTTGACCTCCACCACAAGCAATGATTCCTCCCTATTTTGCATAATCACCTCACATTCAGTAGAGTCCGCAAGATGAACTCACAAACTAGCTAACCGGTAAACTTCCTTGGCCAATGGACTCTGATGTGTTTCCAAGTGAGCCAAACTGCCCATAGATTTCCAGCTGAGAGCATCTGCCACAACATTAGCCTTTCCCGAATAATATAGAATATCGATGTCGTAATCTTTGAGTAAATCAAGCCATCTTTTCGGACTCAAATTTAGCTCCTTCTGTTTGAAAATATATTCAAGTCCCTTATGGTCTGTGAATACATTCACATTGACCCCATACAAATAATAACGCTAAATCTTCAATGCAAAAACCACCGCCGTAAGTTCTAAGTTGTGTGTTGGATAGTTCTTTTCATGATTCTTGAGTTTCCTAGAAGCATAAGCTATCACCTTGCCATGTTGTGTAAGTACACACCCAAGTCCGATACTTGAAGCATCACAATATACCACAAACCCAACTGCACCCTCAGGCAGGGTCAACACCGACGTCGTAATCAATCGTGATTTCAACTCCTGGAAGCTCATTTCACAAGCATTGGTCCATTGTTACTTAACCACCTTCTTTGTCAGTTTAGTCAATGGACAAGAAAAAGTGGAGAAACCCTCCACAAATTTCCTGTAGTAACCAACAAAGCCCAAGAAACTGCAAATCTCTATTAGAGTTGTGGGCCTGGGCCAATTCTTCACAACTGTAATCTTATGAGGGTCAACATTAATTCATTCTCTAGCGACAACATGACCTAAGAATGTGACATATTCGAGCCAAAATTCGCACTTTGAAAACTTTGCATACAGTTGGTGTTGACGTAGAGTCTGTAGAGTTTCCCTGAGATGATCGGCATGGTCCTCTTGGCTTCATGAATATCAAGTATATCGTCAATAGACACTATTACGAAAGAGTCGAGGAACAACTTGAAAACTAAATTCATAAGATCCAAGAAAGCTGCCAGGGCATTTGTTAGCCCAGAAAAGATTACCAAAAATTCGAAGTGTCCATATCGAGTCCTGAAAGCTATTTTCGAAATATCTTGCTCCCTGATCTTCAATTAGTGATACTCGAATCTTAAATAAATTTTGAAGAAGTACTTCGAACCTTGTAATTGATCAAACAAATCATCTATCCTTTGTAGTGGGTACTTATTTTTCATTCTAACTTTGTTGAGCTGCTAGTAGTTAATACACATCCGTAGTGACTCATATTTCTTTCTTACAAAGAGAACCGGTGTGCCCCAGTTGGATTAAACTTTTCTCTAACAAATCCTTCAGTTGCTCCTTTAGCTCCTTCAATTCTGCCAGTGCCATTATGTAAGGTGGAAAATATATAGGTTGCGTACCTATCATCACATCAATCCTAAAATCAATTTCTCTGTCTGGTGGGATCCCAAGGATCTCATCAAGAAAGATATCCAAAAATTCATTCACAACTGGCACAAACTCAAGTATAGGTGCCTCAGCATTGGTGTCTGTAATCTGGACCAAATGGTAGATATACCCCTTGTTAATTATCTTTATGGCCTTAAGATAAGAAATAAATCTACCCTTTGGCACCACATTATCCCCCTTCCATTCAACAACTGGCTCATTTGGAAATTCAAACCTTATAGTTCTAGTTCGACAATCAAGCTTGGCAAAACATGAACAAAGCCAATCCATTCCCATTCTTACATCAAAATCAGCCATCCTCAATTCAATGAGATCGGTTATGGTATTGCAACCATGCATCATGACAACACAATCTCTATAAACCCGCGCGGCCATAATAGACTCACAAAACAGAGTAGATACGGAGAAAGGCTCATGGAGTTGTTCCAGTTCTATCTCAAATTCCTTAGCAACATAAGGAGTAACATAGGATAAAGTAGAAAGGGGATCAATAAAAGCATAAATATTATGAGATTGGGTAGTTACACTTTGGAAACCTTGCATTGCATAGAAACGGCTGGGTCCTCTCTAACTCTGTACATCACCCCTAGCTGTACCACGCCCTGTGGGTACTGGTGTGCCTTGAGCTGGAGTGGGTGATGTGGATATAGTAGCTGCAGAACTAGATGGTTGTGCTATGCCCTTACCCCGTACCCTGGTGGGACGAACGATACTCTCTTTGAATATGACCCCTTAATACGCACTCGTAGCATATGTGTAGGTCTATGTAGAAGATCTATAAGTGCATCTTCCCACACTTAGGGCATGAAGGCCTCTACTACTACTGGAATCTTCAACCTAACAGGCTCTATTGGTGGGGTCCCATGTTACCTGACTGGGACTGAAATGACTCCACTATTGTTGATTGGGCCTTGAGGGTGGTGCACTGGCAGAAGACTAAGCAAAAGGCTGGGATGCCCTAATGACCCTCCCTTAAATGCTGACCTACCACCACCAAGTGAATCTCCAAAGTTGCATGCGGACCATGACTTACTGCTACCCTCTTGCTCCATTCTGTTATTCAACTTACAGTTCCCTGTAGCTTGAGTAAATGCCACCATCTTTTATAGTTCATATCAGAATTCAAAGCAGCTGTAATGGCCTCATTGATAACCAAGGGGCTAAGACCCTGCACAAATCAGTGTACTCTAGCCTCTATAGTACGCAGCTGTGAATATCATACTTGGACAGGTGCGCGAACTCCATGTGGTACTCCCACACACTCTTTCTACCATGCTTTAGGTTCTCAAACTCAGTGGCACAGGTTGACTTTGTCCACTCAAACCAAGAATAGGCCACCCTTTTCAGGCAGTAGGTGGCCAACTCCATGTCCTCTTTCTCGGTAGTGCACATAACTCGAAGAGTTTTGTGTATCTCATCAATGAAGTCCTGGGGGTCCTCCTCGGGATTAGTACCTGTGAACGCTGGGGATCTAACTAAAGAAACATGTTCACCCTAGAACTAGTAGAATCCCTTTGATGGCTAGAAGAAATGGGTTCAACATTAGATCTCTGGGCCTGGGAAGCCAACATCTGTATGGCTCCCCTAAGATGCCCATCAGAAACACCGAGACTAGAAGCCGGGGCTGAAGGTTGAACCGGAATATCAATTAGAGGGATCATTGCACCCTCAGTAGATGTAGGAACTGGTGCAGTCTTGTCAGGTGTAGTGTAATCAGGCAATGTAGTAGTCGGGGGAATATTCTTGCCTCTCGGGTACTCACCCGCATCATCAAGTAAAGAATCGACTGCCGCTCCTGGGGCAAAATTGGCTCTTTGGCCTATTCTTGCTTTCTTCCTAGGTGTCATGTACTGAAAGTTAGAGCAATGCACGAGTTAGAGGAGGAATAGTCTCACAATCAGCTTTATCGCATGATTCGGAATATCAAAGAAGGGTATTATTCCTAAATGTCCTAGTATCCTTCTAATTAAAGATGTGGTCGACAACACACCGATAAGAAGGAATCTACTACACACGGCTCCGAGACATCCTAGGAAACATTAAAACCTTAGTCTCTGATACCAAGTTTGTCATGCCCCAAACTCGAGGAGCGCGATTGGCGCTCAACTGAGTGAACCCGATCGAGCACGAATGTTAGATACTTCAAATCTAAACTCACTTGTGTTTTAAGAGAATCCATGTTTCCATTAATTAGAAAATAAAGTGATCATGTATATAACACCAATTCATTTCCATTTTCTACTTCATTTTAAAATATCAAAATACACACATTTTCATGGTTTGAAGTGGAACAAGTGATTCAAACATAACATGAATTATTTGACTTCCCCATCATCAATATACAACCCACACTATATCTACGGAGCCTCTAATAGATACACATAGTACAATGATAGTGTCGGAAATAAGGCTCTGGCTATACCTCAAAACATGATAATATAATCAACAAAAGATACATGACCCTGAAATGAAGTGGGGCTCACCAAGTCTGCTGGGAGAAGGGTGTACCACTATCGCTAATCAATGCCATCTACTATAGAACCACATGCATCCATTAAAGATGCAGCGCCCCTAACAAAAGGGACATTAGTACCATCGAATAGCACTAATATGTATAACTAAACACCCTCAATAGAATGAATAATACTACAAGGAATAACTATCATAAAATCAATAGAAGCCTCAAACACTACCAATACATCAAGTTAAGAACCATATAAGTTTTTCAAGTAAATTTCCATATTTTTAGGTTGGGAGATCTTTAGTATCGATATACCATCATCCTCAATACCACCGTATGTTTATACGGAGTACTATCACGAACTGATTGGCTAGGGCGTCTCATTTGAGACATCAACCACACTCCCAATTTTAACTATAATTTCCAGCACAATCACCACCATGTGTGCAGCATGGCATCCGATCACAACCCGATCGACTAGGCCGTCTCACCCGAGACATCATCCTTTTCTATCAATCGTCTCACTTCATACTTTTTTCACATCTTTTTAATTCATTAGCACTAGTGGCCAATTTCATAATGATCAAATCGGGCCTTACATTACTTACATGAACACCATGGAATTCAATTCTAAGAAAAGAGTTTAGCCAACATAAACTCTAAAATGTTCTGCAATTCTTATCAACTTCAATCTATTTTAGAAATATAACAAATTGAATATAAATTAGGAAGATGATATGGTTCTAGCTCATTTGAGTATTTTACAAGCGCTAGGTGTGCATTAAGATTTTAATGCCCTTTTTATGGAGGATTCCATCATCCCACAACCCATTCTTTACTATTTTAGCTCAACAATCTCCCTACATTCCTTGATCACTCATACATGGAAAATAGACAACTCCTATACCAATGAATTTCCTTACTAATTGCCCATTTCTAGTCAAATTTCAAAACTAAGAGTTATGGTGTAGAATCTTACCTCTAGAATGAAGACCTAGTGTGATTTCCTTGTTAATCTTCCAATATTTGAGTAAGAATTAGTGGATGAAGCCTAGGAACTCCCTTTCTCACTCTATGTCACTCCCTCTCTCTAGAAATATATATTTTTTCCTTCTAAAATGATCCCCAAGGGTATTTTATTATAATGGTGTCTGGTTCAAAATTAAAAAAATAGGAGCCCCGACACTTGTTTGCGGTCGCATATAATGATTCTGCAGTACGTGAAATGGGCTACGAAATGGTCCTCTGAAACTAGGCAAAACTACCTTACTCTGTGGCCATTATGTGGTCCGTAGACCTGTTCTGCGGCAATTATGCGGTCCGCAGACCTGTTCTGCGGCCGCATAAAGCACCGCAAAACCTCCGTCCAACAATTTCCATGTTGAATCTGTGATCGGTGTGTGGCCCGCAAAATCATTGTGCGACCGCATAATGGACTATAAATTGGTCGTTTTGTTCAAGTTTCTGCGTCATTCTGCGGCTATTCTATGGCCCGCATAATGATTCTACGGCCGTATAGTGGGCCGCAGAAATGTCTTTTTTTGCAAATCTTTAACAAATAAGTCTACCTCGGCCCATGAAATCTCGGGTTCTAGGTAAAATTTTACGGGGCCTTACATTAACAACTTCTTTGATAGCGTAGACTCTACCTCTACGGAGTACGTCACCGAATTGGGTGATATACCAGTGACGAGGAAGAGTCCATCGAGTGGAGATTCCTTGAGCCCAAAATTAGTCAACCAGTTCCTAGCCCCGCGTTCAAATCCTGACAGGAAGCAGTCAATCTTTATGTCCATTCCTGAAGATGTTCAGGTTCTTTCTCCTCTCGTGGGGGTGGCCATTTATCTTCGATGCTTGGTGACCGAGGAGGATCAGGCCAAGATGAATGCTATGGAAGTGCCTTGTTTGTTCAACGAAGACCAACAAGCATTAAATTTGGTAACCTCAGATACCACTTAATAATTTCTAGTATGTAGTTATATTATTTTGTAGATGATCGTAACTCCTCTCTTTGTGTTTGTAGGCTTTAGTAGTCCACCATAAGACGTTACTCTAATACCGGAAAGAGCTAAACCAGTACGAGGCCAAGATCCGAGGGTTCACTTAGAAAAGATATGCTTACAAACTTCTCAGTAAGCAAAAAGAAGGGGAGGCTAAGGGCCTTCGGGCTGAGTTAGAGGTGACTCAAAAAGAGCATGCTGACCTGACTAAGCAGGTAAAAAGAATTTTTGAAGCTAGTGACGACAAATCGGACATGGTGACTAACAATCCGAACATGCGGGTACAACATAAGATTGACGAGATAGGGTAGCTCCGGGAAAAGGTAGAAGCGGTAAAAGTTGAGGCCGAAGAATGTAAAAAGAACTTGGACTGCCTAGCCTTAGAAACGGAGATCGCCAGGGGCTGACTGGTGTCGGTTGAAGTCCAGCTCGAAAGTATAAAGGAGAAATCCTTGGTGCAGGACAAGAAGATCGAGGAGCTCTGGTCCCAGCTGAATTCGGCCATCTCTGATCGAGAAAGTATGGCCACGGAGCTTGAAGGGGCCAGGTTGAATGCCAAAGTAGTTAAGGCCAATGCCAATGAGATGATTGCCATTTATAAGGCTGATGCCAAGTCAGCTCAGGTTTGAGCAAAATACATTACTGAGCATGCCAAATGACAATCTCGAAAAGAGTCCCTTGATGAAATCCATGCTCGGGGTTTTGACCTATCAGCTGAGATCGAGAACTCCAAGGAGCTCGAAGCTGAGTCAAAAAGGTTGACTTATTCCAAGGATGATAATGACTCCAAAGATTTAAGCGAGTCCGAAGGTGGGGAAGATCCCAAGGGTTAAAATGTTGCCCCCGATGAGGACCAGGCCATTTAGGCCTTTAGATGTTTTGTTTTTCTTTTGCATTTTTGTTGAGGTCGTTCGGCCTTTGTAAATAATTTCATCGGGCTGTTTGGCCATTGTAAAAAGAATTTAGGATAATATATAAGACTTTCTTTCCCTTTCAGCTTCCAAATTTTTCATTTTCTTATTTGTGTTCACAAAGATCGAAATGCCTTAGCATAAAATAATTTAGTTTAGGTTCAAAGGTTCAAACAATCCTCGCCTTTACACTATTCTGTTGTAAGGCATATTTGGGGGTTCTAAAACTTTTTGATTATACTTTGCTGGCGGTAGCCTTTAGAACCGGTTTATGAAAAATCATTAGTTTTAAAGGCCTAGTTTTTGTTACAAGTATCGCATGTCTCCGAGTCGTGCTAATATGCTAGGGCTCGAGCAATATATGGGGGCATGGTTCATTTTATTGTTTGGCCCTTGAAATAAATCCTACCTATCGATACCCTTCTATCACGAAGTAATTTCCTTGCTAAAGTCGATATCCGGGGATAATGCCCCCTACCCCAACGAGGTTGATCATAAGAGAAGCCTAGGATACTGTTGATGCGATCCTTAATATCGATTCATGACCGGCCTTCTATTCTAAGATAGCACAATCCATTGTTACCTCATTAAAAACCTTGTCGGAAAACCCATTTGGGACAAAGCCGGTTCAAGGAAAAAAGATTTCAACGCGGGCTTTCAGACCTAAAATTTTATACCACTCCTTGTCGGTCACCTATAAATGTTAGACCAAAATATAAATAAAAGAAAATAAATGAGCTGGTACCTTAGTAGTAATATCGTTTTAGGTAAGTTACATTCAAATTGCTCGGTAGTTGTTCACCATTCATCGTTCCAAGCTTGTAGGATCCTTTTTTGGTAATTTTGATGATATGATTCGACCCTTCCCAGTTCGGTCCCAACTATCCCTCGCTCGGGTTTTAGGTGTTCAGTGTGACCTTTCTTAGCACTAAGTCCCCGACGTTGAAGAATCGAAAGTTGGCCATTCTGTTGTAATATCTCTCGATCTGTTACTTTTGGGCATCCAATTGAACAAGGGCGCTTTGCGCCTTTCATCCACTAATTCCAAGATTGTATTCATGGCCTCATCATTTGATTCCTTTGTTGCATATCAAAATCCGATACCTGGCTTCCGACTTTAACCGGTATTAGAGCTTCTACGGTGTAAATCAATGAGAATGGAGTAGCCCTAGTACTGGACTTCGAGGTCGTATGATGTGCACATAGGACATCGGGTAGGATTTCCTTCCATTTTCGTTTGGATTGGTTAACCTTTTCTTGAGGTTTTGGAGTATAGTTTTGTTGGTTGATTCGACTTGAACTTTCCCACTAGGTGATAAGGTGTTGATAGGATCCTTTTGATCTTGTGATCTTAAAATAACTTGGTCACTTTAGTGCTGATAAATTGATCTTGTTGTCATATACGATTTAGGATGGCATTCCGAACCGACATATGATGTGTTCCCAAATAAAGTCGATGACTTCCTTCTCCCTGACCTTTTCGTACACTTGTGCTTCAACCCACTTAGAAAAATAACCAATCATAGATAATATAATTGAGCCTTACTGGGTGCCCATGGAAGTGGGCCAACGATGTCCATTCCCCACTTCATGAATGTCCACTATGATAAGACCGAATGTAGCAACTCCCCAGGTTGGTGGATTACTGGAGCATGTTTTTAGCATTCATCACATTTTCATACGAACTCCTTCGCATCTTTTTCCATGTTGATCCAGTAGTAGCCGGCTTAGATTACCTTTCAAACCAATGATTCGGTGCATGAATGATTTCTGCAGGTACCCTCGTGGACTTCCCCTCAGCACGTACTCTGTATCTTCCAGTCCCAGACATATTGCTAGTGGGTCAGTGAACATTCTTCTGAACACGGTTCTGTCTTTGGACAAGATTAATCGGGTTGCCTTTGTGCACAAGTTCCTTTATTATTTTGGATCCAAGGGCAATTTCCCTTTCTTCAAATATTCTACATATTTTTTCCAAATTCCAAGTCAAGCTTGTGGAGTTTATTTTTGTGTGATCTTCTTCTACTACCGATCTTATGAGTTGTACGATTGCCCCCGACTTGATCTCATTGTATTCGACCGTCAACCCTAAGTTTGCAAGGGCATCAGACTCACTATTTTGATCTCAAGGTATGTGCTGTAAGGTACACTCCTTGAACCGATGTAATATTAACTGCAACTTATCTAGGTACCTTTGCATTTGTTCTTTTCTGACTTCGAACGTTCCATAAACTGGTTCACTACGAGTATGGAGTCACACTTAGCTTCGATAACCTCCACCCCCAAGATTTTGGCCAGTTCGAGACCTGCAATAATGACCTCATATTCGGCCTCATTGTTAGCAATTTCACAGTTCTAATGGATCGTCTAACTACATTACCTGTGGGTGGCTTTAGTATTATTCCATGTCCGGACCCTTTTGAGTTAAAGACAGTCCAGATTCCCAAAGACATCCCAAATTTACCAACAACACTCTTTTGACCTCGGGTATTCGGGCCGGCGTAAAGTCGGCCATGAAATTTTCCAAAATTTGAGACTTAATGGTTGTCCGGGGTGGATACTCATTATCGTACCCACTAATTTTCATGGACCATTTAGCAAACCATCTCGAGAGTTTGGTTTTATGCATTATGTTTCACAATGGGTAGGTTGTCACAACACATATAGGATGGCACTGAAAATACGATTTCAGTTTCCTAGAGGCGCTTAGCAAAGCAAGCGCAATTTTATACTTTGTTGGAGAGGGTATCTAGTTTCAGCCTCAACTAAGGTCCTGTTAAATTAATAAATTGGAAATTACGTACTTTATTCTTCGCAAATTAGGACTCCACTTGCCGCTATCTCCGATACTTCCAAGTACATGTTTAGGCACTCGTATGCCTTCAGTGTGTGGAGCAGTGGCAGGCTTAATAGATATCACTTAAGTTCTTCCAGGGCCCGTTGGCGTTCCGGAGTCCATGTGAAATTGTTTTTCTTCTTCAGTAACGAGAAAAATCGGTGACTCTTATTGAAGGACCACAAGATAAATTGCCCTAGGGCAGCAATGTGCCCGGATAGCCTTTGCACGGCCTTCACGTTGTGTACTACCGTGATATCCTCGATAGATTTGATCTTTTCAAGGTTGATCTTGATTACTCGGTTGAATACCATGAACTTGAGAAATTTACCTGTTCCGACTCCAAACACACATTTCTCCAGATTTAGCTTCATGTTGTACTTCTTCAATATACTGAACGTTTCCTGAAAATGCTTTAAATGGTCCTCTGCTCGCGGGGACTTAACCAACGTATCGTCAATGTAAACTTCCATGCATTTCCTTACTTGTTCATCGAACACTCGGTCTACTAGGAGTTGGTAAGTGGCATCGGCATATTTTAATCCAAACGGCATCACGTTATAGTATTATGTGCCATACTTAGTGATAAAAGAGATATTTTCCTGATCATTCGGGTTCATCCATATTTGGTTGTACTCGGAGTAGGCATTGAAAAAATTGAGGATCTCGTGGTTGGCCATAGCATCGATCATTAGATCGATATTGGGCAAAGGGAAAGAGTCATTGAGACATGCCTTATTTAAATCTTTATAATCTACACACATTCTCAGCTTATTCCCTTTTTAGGGACTACCACTACGTTTGCTAACCATTTCGGGTATTTGACTTCCCGAATATACCCTATTTTAAGGAGTTTAGTTACCTCGTCCTTGATGAAAGCATGTTTGATCTCGGAATGGGTCTCTTTTTTCTACTTGATCGGGTAGAATTTCAGATCGAGGCTCAACTTGTGAGTGGTTATCTCTGGTGGAGTCCCTGTCATATCGAGATAGGACCAAGCAAAAAAATCTATGTTAACTATGAGAAATTGAATGAGTTTTTTTCTAAGCTTGGAGGTTTACCCCGTACACAGTTATACCTTCCGATCAGGTAGATATTCGATTAACGTGACTTGCTCCAGCTCTTCGACCATTGATTTTGTTGCATCGGAATCATCGGGTACTATATAAAATCTAGGAACCCTGTAATCATTATCTTCATCGGTCCCCTGTTTATCTAATTGGGTCATGGATGGAGTCGATAATTACTATTAGTTTCATGCTTTGTGTTCGAACTTGGTCCCTTCGATGTCGTTAGTGTTGACATTGGAATCACTTCTTTGACTGCAAACACTTCCCTTGCGACCAACTGCTCCACGTAGATCATTTTAATCCCTTCTAGCATTGGGAATATTAACACCTGGTGAAGGGTCGAGGGCACTACCCTCATGTTGTGGATCCATGATCTTTCAAGCAGGGCATTTTACCTCATGTCCCCTTCAATCACATAAAACTTTATTTCTTAGATGGTCCCGATGGTGTTCACTCGTAATATTATTTCTCTCTTAGTAGTTTCACAAGCCATGTTGAACCCGTTTAGCACTGGGGCTGCAGGCACGATTTGGCCATGTAGGCCGAATTGTTCTATGACCCTCGATAGAATGATGTTGGCTAAGCTATCTAGATCAATTAATACATGTTTAACTCGAGATTTATTCATGAGTACAGATATTACCAGTGCATCGTTATGGGGTTATATAATTCCTTCTGCGTCCTCATCGCTGAAAGACAAAGTTCCTTCTGGTATGTAATCTCGAGTTTGTTTCTCCCTTGTGATGGACACTTTGGTGCACTTCAACATCGGGCCTTGAGGAATATCGACCCCTCTGATGATTAGGTGAATGATGTGTTGAGGTTATTTTTCCTTTGTTTGTTTATTGGAGTCCCTATTTTTGAAATGATTCTTGGCTCGGTCATTCAGGAATTCTCGAAGATGCCCGTTGTTGAATAACTGGGCTACCTCCTCCCTCAACTGTCGGTAATCCTCTGTTCTGTGGCCGTGAGTTCCATGATATTTGCACATCTGGTTTGGATCCTTTGGGCTAGGTCAGATTGTAGAGGTCGAGGCAATTTGGTATCTTTGATGCATCTAATTGCCGATACAATAGCAGCAGTTTCAACATTAAAGTTATATTCTAACAACCTCGGTACTTCTTTGGGTGTGATAGGCCTGTCAAAACCGCTATTGCTCATGATTCCTCGGTTGCTCTAGCCTCGGTCATTTCTTCTTTCATTTTGTATAGAATTCTGTTCAGACCCTTTGCTTCTTCCATCCTCATTGTACGACTGATACCGATCCCTGTTCAACCTCAGTTCACGATCAATATCTCTCTTAACTCTGTCGATGGGTGTAACAGGATAAACGGACCCAGAAGCCCCTAGTTGATCATCTTCAACTCTGATCTTTGATTGATATCAGTTATGCACATCAACCCAAGTGACAACCGAATATTCTATCATATTTTGCTTCAATTACTATGAAGCCACCTGTAACGACCTGACCCGTCGTCTCATGAGTTACCGCTTCGTTTCCCCCATTTTCAGCTTCTTTATACTTCAATATCCGTATCTTATGTGATCGAGTTGGTTCAGAGAGGTTTTGGTAGGAAATGAGGCACTTAGTCTCTTTAAGGAAGGTTTGGTTTGGAACAGTCAATCGGATGTTGACTTATGAGTTAGAGGGCTCGGATGTGATTTTAGGTGATTCGGTTATCTTCGGGGGATGATTTGTGACTTAGGAGTGTGATCGGAAGTAATTTTTGGAGGTCCGGTGTAGAATTAGGCTTGAATTGGCGAAGTTAGTATTTTGGCAAATTCCGGTTGATAGGTGAGATTTTGATCTGAGAGTCAGAATAGAATTCCGAGAGTTGCTGTAGATCGTTAGGTGATTTGGGATGTGTGTGTAAAATTTCAGGTCATTCGGAGGTGATTTGGTTGGGTTTTTATCAAATACGTGTTTCGAAAGTTTTAGAAGAACTTAGGCTTGAATTCGATGAGAATTGATGATTTTATTGTTGTTTGAGGCGTTTTGATGATTGTAGCAAGTTTGAATAATGTATTAGGAAGTGTTGGTGCTTTTGGTTGAGGTCCCGGGGGCCTCTGAGTGATTTCGGATTGTCAAACAGACCAATTTTGGCATTTGGAAGTTGCGGATTCTTCAGCTATTGTGTTGCATAGATTTTGGTCATTGCGATCACGGTGGGTGATGTCGCGATTGCATAGAAGCATTTGGTAAGGTAGGAGTTTTGTTCAATGCGTTCTCATTAAGGGGTTGGCGATCGCATAAGAGGATCTGGGGACCCAGCTACTTTGTTCTTCGCGTTCACATAGGTTTGGAAAATAAAGCTTCGCGATCGCATAGGCTTGGCCGCGTTCGCATAGGCCATTTTGGAGGCTTGGAGAATTTGTGTTTCGCGATCGCGGGCCTGGGGCCGCGATCGCATAGAAGGAAATCTAGGCTAACAGAATAGTTTTTAACAACATTTCCTCCGCGAGTTTAAGTTATTTTTCCACTATTATTGAGCATCTTGAGAGCTTTTTGTGAGAAATTGAAGAGGGTTTTGATTGGGATTGATTGGAGGTAAGTCCTATGAACTAAAAACACAATTATATTATGAAATTAACCTAGAAATTCATGAAAAACTTAGCAAAAAAAGGAAGAACTAGGGCTTGAGTTTTGATATTTCAAATTGGGTTTTAATGGGACATTTGAGCTCGGAGTTGAGAGTTCTTGATATGTATATACTCATGGCGAGATAAGGAACCCGTTGATGTGAGAATTTCTGAGTTTCGAGAAGTGCGCACGGGGCTCAGGTTTTGCAATTTTTGGGATTTTTGATGTTTTTCGATTATTTTCGATTCGGTTATGTTCCCTTAGCCTATTATGACGTATTCATTGTGGTTTTGGTCAGATTCGACGCGCGAGGAGGCCGATTTGAGAGGCAAGGGCATAGCGAGCTAGAGATTTGGCCGGCTTGAGGTGAATAATGATAGTAAATAATGTCCTGCAGGTTTGAAACCCCGGATTTGCACAACGTAGTGCTATATTGAGGTAAAAAACGCGCTTAATGACGAGTGCGGGGTTGTTTACTATTGGGGATTGTGACTTGGTCCGTCCCGATTGATGTTTTTACCTCGTATTTGACTGAGTTGTGTTTGCTATCAACATGATTTGGGCTTATTGCCATATTTTGGGCTTTATGCCGACTACTCGAATCCTTCATGGACTTTTACCACTGTTTCCTCACTATTTTTTATATATTACTTGAACTCAGTCCTATTGATTAAATACTGTTTTAGAAACTCAGTCACTTTTAATCGAATTTTGAGAACTTAAATGATATTTTCAATGTTGTTTGGGCTGAGCACTACTGTTTTACTGATACCCGAGGGGCTTGTGATGATTTCTGGACTGAGTGAGGCCGAGGGCCATATTTGAGGACATGCTGAGTGATATGGGATGCTTTATATTCCACGAGGTGGCTTGAGTGATGGGAGGCCGAGTGCTGAGTCATGATGGCACGGGGTGGCTTGATATAGCGTTTGGGCCGTAAGGGGCCCCTCCGGAGTCTACACACCCACAGTGAGCGCGGGTACCCATTTTATCTGAGAGTGAGCCCGAGGGGCTGATACTATGTTGAGTGAATGATACTGAGCCCGAGGGACTGATACTGTTCTGAGCGATTGATACTGGGCCCGAGGGGCAGATTACTACTCACTATTTACCTGTTGTTTTACCTGATTTACCTATTTTTAAAAGGAGATTTCATTTGATTCTTCACGGTTTTACTGTTTTAAGTGATTAACTGCCTGATATAGAATTGCTTTGTGCCTTTATGTGTTTTCATGCTTTCAGTTATTATTTATAATTATTACTCACTGGGTCAGAGTACTCACATTACTCCCTGCACCGTGTGTGCAGATTCAGGCATGGCAGAGTCCGCACCTGACCGCTGATTCCTTCCAGACCAGGCAGCGATTTGGAGTTACGAGGTAGTTGTTGACGTCCGCAGCCCCTTGTCTCCTCTATCCTCTATCATTCATGTTTTCTTCAGACTATTGTATTGGATTTCATACTTTGTAGACTTATAGCAGATTCTGTAGTAGCTCATGACTTGTGACACCCCGGTTTAGGCTGTGTCGGGATGGCTTCCCTTGTTATTATCGTTGTTCCCGCAATTATGGCTATCTTAAATATGATTTAGAATTGTTATGTTAATTAATTATTTTAAAAGGGGTATTTGCGTTATTTTGGCTGCCCTTGTCTTCACGAGAGGTACCATCACGGCCGGTTCGGGAATTGGGTCATGACACCATCCAACATCAAACATTGAGTCCTTGGGTAAAATCTTGAACAACCCAATTGTTAGCGATCGGTGGAAATCCATTCGTTCCATTTGAAATCGAGATACGAACTATCTAAGCATTTCATTATCCTTTTGCCTCACTTTGAAGAGGTCTGATTTCCTGGTTTTGACCTTGATAGTCCCAGCATGTGCCCTTACAAAAGAGTCTGCAAGCATCGCAAATAAGTTGATAGAATTAGGGGATAATTGTGATATCATATCATGGTTCCCTTTGACAAGGTTTCTCTGAATTTCTTCAGTAAGAGAGACTCTATCTCATCATCCTCCAAGTCATTTCCTTTGATGGTGCATGTGTATCAAGTGATGTGCTCGTTCGGGTCAGTCATTCTGTTGTACTTAGGAATCTCAAGCATATGAAATTTTTAGGGATCGGCTTCGGAGTCGTGCTCGGAGGGAAAGGTTTCTATATAAACATCTTATAATCAAAGCCTTTCAATATCGGTGCCGCTCCCGGGATTTGGTCGACCCTAGAATTGTAGGTTTCCACCTTTTTATCGCTTGCTTCGATTCTATTCTCTCCTAATTCTATTCATTTTGTCAGCTCCTCGAGCATTTTATGATCTCGGGGTTGTTACCCGATTCGTTCTGGCTCGACCTTTCCGCGACCGCTTCTTCCCTTGCGAGTGATCTATTAAGAAGGGTAAAGCTTAAGCATTCTTCGTACGCGGCTCTGGTTTTGCAACAGAGCTATTGCCGCTTGTTGAGCCTGCAACATTTTGAAGATCATCCGTTGATTGACCCCGTCTCCTTCATTGATTTGAGTATTATGTGCTATCAACCGGGATCCACCACAGATGCTATTCTCGGGGTCAGTATGGAGGCTTGTGTCGATAGCTACATGCGAATTAGCATCTAATGGGTCCGCAATTGGAATTCCAATGGGATCAACGAGCGATATCGTTATCGGGCGCTGTGTTATTGCCTTCATCGCGGTGACCAGAATCAGCATCAGTAGGTAGAGGTGCTAATGGCAATTCGTATCAAATAACCACTATCATTTTTAGCCCCACAGTAGGTGCCAAACTGTTTACCTTCAAAATCGGATAACAATTGAATTTATAAGTGGTTTTAGGATACGTGTATTAATTTGACACAAAGCGACAGATTGGATTATAAACAAAGCATACAATAATAAAGCGAATTCAAATCGTGACTTGAACAATTATAGCCTTGAGAAAACAAACCTCACTCGAGCTGAGCGTAATTCAATTGATGTCAAATGTAGAAGAACTGTAGCTTGCAGAAAGAAAATAATATTTTAAAGCTTCGAGATGCGTATTACAATGTATCTTAGAAAGTGTCAGACCTTTTTTATATAGTAGGGGAGTCCTGCTTTAAGTACAATTCTATAAAGGGTAATAAATCTCATGATTTGCTAATTAATCGATCTCTCGTTGATACGTGCCAGGATTCCCGCTGTGATATTAGAACGGTTGCAGATATTTTACTTCCGTTATTGGGTCCATAATGTTTACTCGAGCTTATTTGGAATCGGAGTCGATTCCAGAGTCATGGGCTCGAAGATCCTGGGGATGTATGTTCTGACTTCGTACTTTGGTTCGATGAACCTGGGGTTGATCTTCAATCCATCACGCTTCGGTTCAGATCTGTCCAGGGGTGGATGCACATGGGTGGAAGCGTTGTCATCTGACACTGCTTCGCCGGAAAAAAAATATTAATTGTTTACATTAATATTCTGTAAAAATGAAGCAATATATAATAATGGCAAAATTTTTTGGCAAAGAGTACTTCTTGGTCCACTGAATAATCTTATATTTGGGTTTGTAAAGGTTGCATGTTTGAGTTTGGACCTAGACATGAGCGAGCAATTTTGTTAAAGATTTGAGGTTAAGGAGAATGGAATTTACACCTCCCTTTGCAATAATATTCGACTAAGTCATTGGACAAGATATTGAAAATAATATTAGACAATATTTATTTATTCATTATTATTTATATAAATACGACACCGCTTACAAAAAGTTATGCGTACGCCTTTGAATCTGTCACGTAATAGATGAGCCCGATTTCGACAGTATACAATTTCAATCACCAAATTTGAGACATTAGCATTGCTAATGCTACTACGGGCGGGGTTACAATTAGAAAGAGATTAATATTAAGACAAACCTTTCTACACACTTAAATGTTGATCATAGTAAGATCGAATTTAGGTCATCGCTCTTCAATAACACGTAAAAGGAGTGTATTAAATCAAGGAGCTTAATTTAGAATTTCCCATTTCGCTTATTAAACAGGCAAACAATCTCACCTCACCCAAAAAAAAGAGGGGGGAGGGGAGGGGGGTTACCTATACAAAGATTCAAAGAAAAAGGCTCGGAATATGTAGAAAACACACTTACCAAGAAGGGCATCGATCAAGAGCAACATCACGTGAAAATATATCTCAAAGTAAAATGGGTTAGCATTATACGACCACACTTTAAGTTGTCAAACCAAATATACCCACAATTCTTAACAGTGAAATCAATTAAGAAGTACTATTGATATAATTTTAATATTCCCCCCGTTTCATTATTTTATACACTAGTGTTTGACTAAGCACCTGTGATCTTAAAAATGCTATGGTATTTTCCGAGAAGTTTTATTTTGTATCTCGTACAATTGATACTAGTTGTATGATAGTTCTTTTTGTCTCACAAAATTATGGACCACAATCTAATACTTTTGGGTCCACAAAACTGTGACAAAAAATTGCCTCATACAATTACTATAAGTTGTATGAGACACAAAATAAAAATTTTCGTATTCTCCAGCTACATAAACAGGGCAATATTAGAGTAAAATAAAAAATTTAAAATAAAATTATTTTTCTATATAATAATAATAATAAAAATTTGAACAATATTAAAAATAAAGAGTGTTACATAAAATGAAATAGATGAGGCATTTAGTAATTAATGAGTTGGATCAGACAAGCTCATTATGAAGGGAAAGATACTCCTTAATGAAAGATTATCTATTTCAGATGCTTGAAATCAAAATTTCTAATTAAGAGTAGAAAGATCTCAAATATTCTTTGTCTTCTTTTATTTATTCTCAAGTTGGGGCGAAGGCTGTCTGTCTAATGAAGAGAGTCGGCCACTATTTTAATAATTGAGACATGTTTTGGGTGTTATTATTATAAATTATTCATCGATAGCAAGTAATAACACTAATTATTGTATGACTTATGAAGCATCTTAGGTATTGCGAGGATTGTTTCATTTTACAGCAATAGGCGTACAATTGTCAACAGTGTCATTTAGTTTAGTCTAATTTACGGATATATACAATCTACCACGGATGAGTTAAAAATAACTTTTTTTCTAGAAAATTTGGACTGATCAAAAGGTACAACCTCATAAAGCACTGACTTCTATTTTATAGAAATCTGCATAATATCCTCGTAAAATAAAGAATCATAATTGGCAATAACGTTTTCTACGGGGGGGCTTGATATGTTTTTTGTTGGGTTCAATCAGCTCAAAAATATAATTTTAATATAGTGTGATATTATTTGTTTTAAACCACATCCGTATTATGTTTTAAAGAATTCCAAAATACCATTAAGAGTAATCCTATATCTTTTATAGATGTGATTTTCCAATTTTATTGGCTATGGATGCTTTCTTCGCACATTTAATAATCTCCGCCTCTAACTCAGTTTGACGTGGGCCATTACCACAATTCATGAATCACTTTCCTAGATTCATTGTGTTTTACCCATATTGTTAGAGTATTTGTGAAAAACAAAGCTTAGTGTGCACCTCTAAGCTCGTTTAGGAAAGTAAATCGAGCACCACGCTATTATTCTGCCATCGCCATCGCCATCGCCATCCTCGTCCCACTGAATATGGGTTTTTGATACTAGTTATCGAAATAAGATAGTCCAAAAATACTCTTAACATATTGTGACATTATTTGTTTTGGTCAAGCCCGTACGGTTTTCCTAAAAGGCTTCACTAACATGTGAGAGTAACCCTACACCTTATATCAAAGGCAGATCCATAATTTTCGTTATATTTTTAACCTTTAAAATTCTTAGTCTTGAATCAATTATAGTTTTACAATTATAAAATTTTGGAATTATACGTATAAATTTATACTTCACGTCAAAAGCATTGAGTTTAGTTAATCTTTTGTACTTCAAAGTTCCAGCCGCCCCTGCCTAAATATGTAGTTTTCAATATTTGTCGACTACCAATATGGTACGCATACTCAATAATTTAAATGTTTCTATCTTGTACATATTATACAGATATAGAACCGCCAGATCCCGGCAACGTCGACTTAAAACTAGCCTTCTATGTTTAGACATGGCATGGCTTTTTTCTTTTCTACATGGCATGTTGTTTATGGCTTTGATCAGTTTCTTTGATTAACAAACTGTATTGGGAAAAATTATGTTTATATATAAAGGTGACGTGTCAAGACACGTGGATTGGTTAAATGGTCAAAGAATCGCAATTAACCAAGAGTTATGAGGTGCAACAAATATGAGCAAAGAAAGAGGAAGAGGCACGGACAATCAAACAAATAACTCGGCGCCCGTACCTATTTAAGTCATTTATATCCGAGAATCAAAAGGAATGAATCTAACAATAGAAAAAGTACAGATACGGCATTTAATGGACATTAAATGCTGAATACGTTAGAGAATATGTTTTGAATGTAATGATTGTGTAACGTAGTATTCAATGTCTTTAATTACACATAATAACCTTATTATGATTTGAGCAAAACACATATTTCCAAAGGTATCTATAAAAAGGGGATATATGATCAGTTGTAGGGATAGAAAATACTGTTGGAATAGACATTGATTTATTTGTTTCTCTTGATTACCATCTTGCTATCCATAATTACTTTTTTTATTCATTTTCTTGATTATCAGTAACCCGAGTTCTTCTAAATTCTAGCTTTGACTAAAATTCTATTTTTTGGTTAAACAAATTGGTTCCATTGCCCGAAATCTGATAATCCCTTTTATTCTAGCCTAACTTTCCTTGTTATATCAACCATGTCAAACAACAATGTTAACGTTCCAGGCAACCAAGAAAATTGTCACGCCCCAAATCGAGGGACATGACCGGCGCCCGACTGGGTAGCCACAGTCAAGCGGACCTGGGTGCCTTTCCTAATCCACGTGTTACCCCTGTATTTTTCATCACTTATTAACCAAAGGATTAAGCAGTTTATAATTGGAATCACCTTTTTCAAACATTCACAACATGCTTAATTACTTAACAAATTTACAACTTACAAGGCCCGACATATATCTACATAAGTCCATAATCCCACGTTTTCTGTCTACGGAGC